>CAJQZN010039299.1:18845-35374 GCA_907164685.1 Colias eurytheme | reverse complement strand
TTGCGGAGACAAAATAGTTGCGGAGACAAAGTTGCTCGTGCGCGCTAGCTCTAAAGCTTGAATACGTTCTATGTAATATATTGTCACTGCCACGTATGGAAAAGGTGATTCGATGACATATCTAATGTTAGGTAGAAAATTGTTTTGTCTGTGTGTTGTAATAATTAAATGAATCGTAGGAAATGATCGAATCTATTCGGCAACGGATGGACGGTGGAAAAATTATATTATCTGTATAATTTTTAATCTGTATTTGTGATATGATTTCGCGCTTCTTAGCCACTTGTAAACGAAAGCTCTAAGAAACTGAATGTAACACTATTTAAGGCTATATCTAGGTGGAGTTATTGTTTAATCCAATCCCTTGCCTAGTATTTGTAACTACACTTACAATTTAGGTTTTTCAACTCCTTTTATACAATCTTATCTAATCTAAAATATATCGATCTACGTATAAGTTAAACTTGAGCTTCGAAATTTAGATGTACGATGCGTTTGTGAATGAACTATGGATTATGGATATATCAGAAATGTAACTGCCAATTGTTTCGTGTAGCTATAAATCAAAATATATGTAATATGGAAGTAAAATAGATTTTAAAGAATATTGTTAAATTGGATAGTGAAAATTTAATACTCGTTAAATGATACGCGTATCGGAACTCGGCAGCTTTGCGCTTGCGATTATCTTTAAAGCAGCTTCTTAACTGGCAACTATTTCATATACACGTGTTAGTTTTTAATTTCATTTTTCATAACGGTATAAGTAGTAGATACGTGACTGTTTGAACTTATCGTATGAGTGAACTATTTAAAATTAATTCTCATTTACCGTTTCATGATAACTAAAGGATCAACGCACATGTTATTGTCTACTGAATATATTAAGCCCCTCCCCAAACACTTTCTGTGGACATTCGGACCAGCCAACTGTTAACGCAAAAATAAATTCAAATAATACCTGAACATAACATTAAACCTTCACCACACCTACGCAATAAAATATGAAATATTTTTTTACCGGCATTGAATGAAAGTATATTTTTATAAAATCCCATCACTCGTGCAAAGTCAGTTAAAACTGTATAAATATATCATGAAATAGATTTGTCACGTTTTGCATTGATGTTCAGAAAGTATTGAAATACGTCTTTAAGGCTACTCACTGTTAACAGATTGAATTCTTTAAAGCGATACAATATACTAATTACCGAAGCAGATATAGGATTTCCGTACTAAAACGGTTAATACTCAGGTTTCTTGCGAATATAGTTTAATTTTGTAATATTCCCGTTATAATATTCCATTACACAGTACAAAGTATAATAATGTTGCCACTTGCCACAAAACCATACAATTTTGAATATATGTACATACTAAGAGCAAAAACCTTTTCATTTTGAAATAAGACTGATTTGTTTTCGATGTGTTCTTACTTAATTTGTGTTGTGTAATCCTGTAAAATGTTGCAGCTATTTTATTAAGTGTAATTATACCTTTAATTGAGGTTTTGTATTTTATGTTTATTAAAATGTACTATAGTTGTAAGATGTCGCTCTAAATACTTGAATAAAACAGAAAGCTTTGAACGCTTCATTTTGCAGATTCTTTGTAATTTTTACCTGATTCTAATATGATTTTATGTTAATTACGTAAACGTAAAATGGAATACGTATTGATTTTTCTGTTTTATTGACCAGTACAAACGAACAATGAAATTAAATGTAATTTCCCCGATTTATTTTGCGTTTTGTATATTTTGAATTGCGATAAGGCGCCATAGCTGTCTATGTTTAGAGCAATTGCAAATGGCGGACGTAACGTGGCGGGAAAAATGAATGTAATTAACTCAAAAGTTAAACCGTTATTTTGTAAAAAATATCCCGCGATGCGTCCCGGGACACAGTGGATTCGCAGAATTATACATAATGTATATGAAGAAATAAATTTATGTGAAATATGTTGGATTTTTATTTACACAATACACATCCTTTCCCTTTTGCACCTCTGTTATCTGTTTTGTTGAAATTAAAAATTTTGTATCAAAGGACAAAGATATGAGCAAAATTACATTTATTATTGTACATGTAGTTTATAATGATCAAACAAATTGCATAACTTTTTTACTGAATCACTGATGATTCTTAGAAAACAATATTCTTGAACTATGCACTATTCGATTATTTTAATGACAATTTCTTTTTATTACATATACCTACACTTAGTCAATCTGTGCCTAAACTATATTATTATCTCTACACCATATTACGAATACATGTATAAAACTACAAATCCGAATTTACACTCCTCAAGTCACTCAATAATCCGATACATACGCATAGGACTACATTCATGTATTTACCTGTCAAGCCCTATTATCCTGCTTACGCCCTTTGACTGATAGCGACGCGTCGATAGCTCCGATTTGCTACAATTGAAGACTTCAAGACGAGTTTGCATATCAATAGCATACTCCGATGGGATGCGAAGATAATGCATTCTTATGTGAAAGGTAACTGGGTGTAAAAGGTAATACGACATTCTTTGATAGATTCTTTTCTAAATTCAAGTCATGAAACAAAAAAAGGTCACCGTACTTTAAAAGCAACATTAAGTATCAATTCTAGGTATACGTTTCTGTAAATCTGATTTCATGAAACAATAATACATAGGTACTTACAAGAATATAAGCAATAATAAAGCAACTGTCTCATGCATCTTAACTAATAAGTAATTAATATGTATTCAGTTAATCGTGATCGCATTTCACAGTTCCAAGTAATAAAACCTCATAATATTTTCCCCAAAGATTAAATTGATTGGCGTTCAATTAATCATTTGAGCGCAACGAAAATTTCTGTAATCGGTACTAACTCCGAGCTACGTTTTCACTCTCCCAACAATAAACGCTCTTGAGGTGTTTGAAAAGCCCTCTAAAATATGATTAATTACTTTCACGTTTTACTAAATCGATAAGCTGTATGTTTAAATCATCGGCTTAGCCCGCCGCCTGCCATATTGCCGATCGGGCCGAGCCCGCGAAATAATCCCGCTATAAATAATAAATTGACGTTTGTCTGTGGTCGATAAAGAACATAGATATTCTGTGGATATTCTCATATAGATATAATAATTTTACATTTTAAGGCAAGGCATTTTCTTAATAAAATGAAAATAGAAAACACAAAGAGCCCATGAGTTTATCTTGTGTCTTAAAAATTCATTTCGTTCTAGTAATTATAAAAGCACTGGATAAAATGCCCCTAATACGACACTTAATACGTGTCTTCACGAGAAATATGCAATTTGTCGAGCCGCATAATTAGAGGGCGAAATTCCCTCCTTAATTCTTAATAAGAAAGGTAAACGATGTCACGCAAAATAAGACTTAATTTTATGGAGAATTTGATATCCATGGAATGTAAGGCTCCTTTTTATACAGTATACTTATTTAGAAATAAAAAACAGAAACAATACACACAAACAAACACTTAACTATGTTAATTTACTGCTCAGTATGCTTACTATCATATTATTCCGTTCGATGTTCGTATGTTTTAGATACGTAGTAATTAGTATATTATTATTAGTCTGTGGTATTAGGTAGCTTTAATACGAATAGCTCAATAACATCATAATGTTTTGTTGTCTCAAAACAAGGTATACCTAGGTACCTAACATGCAAACATAATAACATATTAGAATGTTATGGTGCTAGCAACACAACAGTCTCTATTAAAAGTAACAAATGGAATAACACTGCCATAATTAAAATTTAACAATAATAATTAAATTCAGCGAAAAACGAATTAAATTTCTATTAAATTTAAAAGCCTCCAAAGTCCAATACGAGTTACACTCGAGCATAAATTAGTAAGTCCCCTTCCCCCCAGGTCGACGACGATCTTTATTAAGTGGCACAATTCATTTAGGCGGGAATGGAGATAGATTAATGAGTCCGTTTATAATATACAATATTGTGCTTGTAAATGAGTTCACTTAGTTTAATGTGCACGATGAGCCTTAACGGAGGTCCGGTGTCTTAAGATTATAAAAGATTATGACACTTTACAAAAGGTAGATTAAAAAGCAATTGAAGAGCCTTAACCAACCCGCAACACAATTTTCATTAAAAATTACGATACCTTAATGTAAAACGTTTTTTAAATATTAAATTGGTACTTTAAGAGATAGATCGTACTTATTTATGTAACTTTCTACCAAAAAATCATAACAATACATTTTAAATTAGTTAAGTATCTAGTAAGTAAGTAGGTAAATTATTATTAGTCAAAAACCAAGATCGAAAAGGAAATATCGTCACAAGATCTTTCTGTAAGGTTACGCTAAAACAATCATCTATATTAAATTACTAGCAGTCTTGTAGGTGTAACTAGGTACTTTAATTAAAGAAATATATTGAGAATTAAAACCAATCGCCATTCTGTCATTAATATAACATTTATCACATCACGTCGAAACTAAATTGAGAAAAAAGTCCCGCTAACAGCTTTTCAATCTGATTAAGATTTATTATTCCTGACTGAATCTTCGATCAGGCTCGATAGACGAAAGAAAAACAAACTTGTTTTTTAACGTTCCCCAACCCTCTTCAAATGGCGGATATATCGAATATTTATACGTATTGTCACAGTAAAATGTTCAAATATACCTAACTTATAATTCAAGGTATGACAAATACCTAAATTCGCATTCAAATGAAAATAATACTAATTAATTTATTATTATTATTAACTCTATTAAATAAAACTAACAATTATAAACACATTATAGGTTGGGTAGATAGGTACGCGATTATCATAAATTTATTTAACCATCGTATATATATTTTTTTTCGTAAGTTTACCGATTTCAACTTTTAAAATTTGATATCCGTAAGATCGTGTGAATATACCCTGGCATGTATGAATCAATGGAAACAATGGTAGAATTCAGTACGATGAACACAATTTTTGATAAAAAAAATAAACATCGCTACTTGATTTAAATAAAGAAAACATTCACCACTCCCCATAAAAATACAAACGATCCTCGATACTGAGTTATAACAGGATATTTTAAAAGCCCATACGGATGGATGATTTTAAACTCAATTGATATTTCCCCTTTTAAAAACATCTCGTTGAACGGAACAATAAAAGAATGAATCCGTAACATGTCTCGTTATCGTTATGCGTTTTGTTTTTATAAAATCATTTTATTTTTAATGCCGCCTCTGTGACAAGGATTTCGTGCCTTTTATTATCACATCGTCTACTACCAATTACAACACTATTAAAATAAGTTTATCTTTTAATGGTAAAATCCACCAGTTTCACATATTTGATTTGGTAAATATGAATCTTAACCAAAAAACAAATAAGTTCCAGTCTAGGCTCATTTTATATGAAGTACCTATAATACCTACATTTTATGAAGGGACGTATTTCTGTACATTTTCTCATCGAACCAATTTCATGAAAGTGATATTATAATTTATTATGATACAATCAATTGTTCTTTCAGTTCAGAATATATTGTCAATACAATCTCTTCATGGCAATTCATTTAATAGTGACGAAATATGAAACCTACAGAGAAATATTTTGATATTAATTAATTTAAGAACTTATAAATAAGAAGCAAAAACAGAAGTTAGGTATATTGGTGTGCGGGTGGTAAACAAATTGTGTTCAAGGTTGTTTACCACACCCAATATACCTACTGTTGTTTTTCTTTTGAAATACATATTTCATTATCATCACCATATAATATGTTCCCACTGCATGAATCTCCTATGAGGGTACAGGCCATAATCCACCACGCTGGCCAAGTGCGGGTTGGCAGATGTCACATGTCGTCGAACTTTCGATTCTTGGACATGCTGGTTTCCTCACAATGTTTCCCTTCACCGTTTCAAGCAGTTGTAATGAAGATAATGTGCAGATAAATTTAATAATGAATTTACTTCTTGCACACTCCCGGAATCGAAGCCCTGACGGCTGACTTTTCAATTGAAGTCTCAAGTTCTTAGAATACTGAATTACCACAAATTAAGGTTTACAACTGTACAGTTACTTAAAATACTTACAGGATAAGCCTTGCAAGTCATATTTAATACCAGCTTTGCTCCACGGTTTCACCCATATTTACTGAAGAAAAAACTACTATTACTGTAGTCTCTAGTAATTAGTACACTATAATAGTTTACGTAGACCACGTAATGGTACTCAAAAAGGGATATTTTCCAATTTGTGCTACATTTTCAGACGGATCAGATTCAGTCTATAATATCATTCACGATATATGGAAAATTCAATACAAAAATATTTTTCTCTTCAATTCGAATCAACGGTTCTTGAGATTTGCGTGTTCAGTCAAACAAACAAGTATCCTATTAATTGTTCATATGCGTAAGATCATAATAATACATATTATTAAAAAGTAACATACATCTATATAGATGTATGATACTTTTTCACGGGAAACAGAACGATTTTGATAAAAGAGTGAAGGTTCTGCTCCTGATCTTTTCTTTATTTCCAAAGAACTATAGGAGTCCTGTAATTATCTAAGAAATTGGCTAGTCTTAGTCGTTTTTAGCGGACATTTTAGTATAAAATAATCATTTATATATTAATGAAATAAATTTTCTATGCAAGAGGTCAGGTAAACGCAACAAATGAAAGCACAACAAACATTTTCAATTGATATAAAAAATAATCATTATTTATTTCCAATCACATAATAATCACACAAAAATAACAATAAATGCACTTCGTCGATAAACATAAAAAATAAACATTAACATTATTGATCAATATTCTTAAACTCATCATAATTGTCACTTCATTTTCGTAATACTGGTCTGAAACAAAAGAAATAATGAATAAATGTAAGTATTTCATATTAAATTTTATTCTTCGTTTCTGTGTAGTTACAATACTGCCAAGTGCCAAGTCAGTGAAGCCAGTAGTTATTGAGATCGACACGTTAAAACAAAATATATAAACGAAATATACGAACGAAGACAAGGTTGCAAATACTGCGTCACAGTTTTTTTTTTCACACACGGCACGATATATAACGGTAACGAATCAGATGTTACTAAGCTTTCGCTTGTCTTATGGAAACCAGATCGCTGATAAACATACATATATAATTTTAAATAAAGACTTATATAGATAATTAACACCCAGACACAGAGCAAACATCTATGTTCATCACATAAATATTTGCCCCGGGTGGGAATCGAACCCACGACCACACCACACGACAAGCCACTGCCCACTGGGCTTGGAAAGTAGGGTCACTACCAACCAAGCCAGCCGGCCAAAATTTAAAAAATGCAATTTATAATTTGAAAAGATTTAGAATTTTTGATATTACAAACTAAAATAAATTGTGATACTATATTATTGGATATAGCGTTTACGTGAATAGAATATATTATATGCATTCGAAAAATATTGGCATTTCTGATTAATTAGATAATAAGATTTACATACACGCCGTGCATATTAAATTCTAGTTATTATTACGCAAAATAAAAATATAGCTAGAAACATAAAAACACTCACTTTTTCTGAAAGCCGAACTTGCTCAACAAAGTCGGCTGGTTACTTGGCAGTGACGACGATCTCTTTAATCCAGGAACTTTACAATTTTTTCTTACATTATTCTTATTACTTATACTTGATCCACTTATAATTGTACTTGTGCATGAAAACTGACTTAACTGCGACAATTGTTTCTCTGGTGAATCTCCATAACTGACCTGATGGATAGAATTTTAAATAAATAATTAAAAACAGTTTCTTATAGCTGAACAAATAGATGCAAATTCAGATACAGATAGAGGTACAGGTATACAGGAATAGGTATAGATACAAATACAGGAGCGGGTATAGATACAGATGCGGATACAGGTATAGGTATAGATCCAGTTACAAGTGCAGGTACAGATACAGGTATATATGTTAGCGCACGTTGGTATCTTAATCTTAATACTATTATAAAGGCGAAAGTTTGTAAGTATGGATGTATGGATGTTTGTTACTATTTCACGTAAAAACTACTGAAACGATTACAATGAAATTTAGCACACATATAGAGGGTAACTTGGATTAACACATAAGATGGGTTTTATCCCGGAAATCCCACGGGAACGGGAACTATGCGGGTTTTCCTTTGAAAACGCGGGCGAAGCCGCGGGCGGAAATCTAGTTACGTAATAAAATACGGATATAATACTTCTTAGATATCTTCTCTCGACCAAAGTCAGGACAAGAATGCCCGAAACTGCAAATGTCCGTTATTTAAATGACTATCAAAACTACTATCCGAGTGGTGGGAGTGAGCTCACGTGTTATGTGTGCTGTTTTGATCGTTATCCATACTTAATATTATAAATGCGAAAGTAACTCTGTCTGTCTGTCTGTTACTCAATCACGCCTAAACTACTGAACCAATTTGCATGAAATTTGGTATGGAGATATTTTGATACCCGAGAAAGGACATAGGCTACTTTTTATCCCGGGAAAATGACGCAATTCCGGAAATCCCACGGGAACGGGAACTATGCTGGTTTTTCTTTGACTGCGCGGGCGAAGCCGCAGGCGGAAACCTAGTTTTAAATATGTCATGAATTATAATAATTTTTTGATCATTAAATTATTATTAATACTTTTAACGAATTAATTATTATTAAAATAAATAATTAAGTTCATCAATTGGTCTATTTTTAAATTATAATTTTATCGTTAAATTAAGAGCAGCATCCTATATATAGGTGAGATACATATACGGATACAGGTTTTGGGATAAAAACAGACACAGGTAAAAGTGCAGGTATAGATACAGATTACAGGTGCAGGCACAGGTATATAATACAGGTACATGTATAAATACAGATATCGAAACAGGTACCGTTACAGGTAAAGATATACACTCAGATACAGGCACAAGTACAAATACAGATTTGCATATACATTTACCTGAGAATCAACAGGCGTCACCAATTGCTCCATAGGATAAGTATTTTCCACAACTGATTCTTGAGATTCCATAATTTTTCTAAACGGATTCCTATGTGGGCTCGGTTCTAAAATCGGACTAGAAGGTCTAACAGGACTCCTTAGTGAATTTTCCTTTTGCGAAGTTTCCAAATCATCAGAATTATCTTTTACAACTTTCTCCGGAGATTCCTCTATAACCACACTTGTATCATTCGCAAAGAATTTACTTTCAATAACATTTTCATCCAATATTGTACGGGGGAATTTACTAAATCGCTTTAATACCGAATAACTGCCATTTTTCAAACATTTCCTGAACGATCTTTGCTTATTTTCTAATATTGGTGACTTGTCTTTTGTATTTTCTTCTAAAACAGCTGTGTTGAGTTCATTTTGAGTGTCTTCGGTGTATGTCTCACTTTCGTTTGATATTTTTTGCTTTTTATTCATCGGTTCTGTACAATACATGTTGCTTAGTGTTTCTATTGATAAGCTGAAAATATATGACTAATATAAATATTTTGTGACATGACATTACATTTAAAATTTAATATTGCGAACTGTTGTTGAAACTTAAGTTATTTTTTTTAATATTCTTCATTGATACCGAGAAACTAATGACATAGCTTGAAACCAACTATGTAGATTATTTTAAATTCACATGTATAATATATTTTCTACTCTTGCTTTAAAAATACATTAAATAGGAAGAGATCAGTTATAAGTGATAAGGCCACTAAATAAGTCGTAATCTTCCTTTTTTTTGTAAGTAGTAGTAAGATTTCCATTATGTACAACTATATTAGTGTCAATAAATAAAATTAAAACTAACCTTTCGTCTTGCGTCTCAGGTACATATTTACTAACTAAATTAACGACTTTTTTCCTTGGTCTTGTTTGTGGTGCTGATATAATAGGCTCTAGTTTTTTCACAGGCTTACACCATGGCGTCTTTTCAGTCAAATACTCGGTAAATGATTCATTCCAAATACTTGGGTGTTTTGCTATGCCTACTTCTTTCCAATTACTGGTTTTTACGTTTTCTACCTAAGATAAAAGAGGATTTTTATATGTTGATTTATGATTACTATGGTAAATTATATTTGCTAAATAAACAGAATATTTTGATAGAGTTTAATATTAAAATAATAAGTTTTGAAAGCATATTGCATATTATATCTTATTTAAAATAATAAAATACCGTTTCTCGGTGGTCAGGGTCCCAGTCGTCCATTTTCTTTAAAGTGAAAGGTTCCAAGTTACCGAGAGCTAATTGATATGCAGTTTTAGGATCCAATAGTTCACCTGCATTGCTGCATAATGCTATCTCTATGTCTAAAAATAGATAACTTTGAATGTAATAAACAATAACATTACATCTTGTAGATGTATGTTTGTGACTCTTTCACGCGAAAACCGCTGAACCGATTTTCATAATGCTTGGCAGTGATGGAACTTTTGCCTGTTTTTATTGTCGAAATCGATTTTATGATGAACTGGAGTGTGAGTAAATTGTTAATTTGCGAAAAATAAAGTCTGTTTTAAAAGTTAATCTCTGTGTTTTATTTCCATTCCATATATGTACTTAGTAGAATAATACCTAATCAAACTAATTAAAATAAATCTTTTTTGACGTGACAACGTCTTATAATTCGATAGAGCCGGCTGCACGCACGAAAAAACATGACTCATGCGGCGTTACCTCGCTCTGAGGCGTTCCATGTAAGGCTTGAAGTGCAAGCGAGAGCGCGGAACGAGCGACAAAGAAGCACAATCGGACGTTGTCACGTTCAACAGTCGTCAGTAAACCGACTTTACAGACAACCAATTTATTTTTTTTTTCAATATTTCATAAATACCTTCATCCTCTGGGTCAAATAATCTACACATTTTCCTTTCAATGGGATCATACACATATTGGTGTTTGAATGTAGCCTCCGCTTTTAGAAAACTTTCTCTGTATTCATCTGTCACTACTAGGTTTGATCTATTGAAAAAACTGGGCAGTTTTCTTAATGCCTAAAAGGGTTTAGATTAATTATTATTGTAATATATTATTATTTTATAATGCACCACACTACTAAACAAAACTGTTTCATATTATAATAATGATAACTTATGTGAATAAAAATGCAAAAATAAAATAATGAAATAAGTAAACAAATTTTCTTTGTTGTCTTAGAAAAATGTGGACAAATACATATATATAGACATATTTCGTAAACTTTTCTTTGAAGTTCAAAGCAAAATAGTTTGTAAATCCAAATATATGTATTACAAACATTTTCCATCAAAATGATAACTTATTATGTCTAACAATTTATATAGGTATAACAACTTGACTGACCAGTTGGCTTGGTTGGTAGTGACCCTGCCTTCCAAGCCAGAGATTGTGGGTTCGATTCCCACCCGGGGCAAATATTTGTGTGATGAACATAGATGTTTGCTCTGTGTCTGGGTGTTGATTATCTATATTATCTATATAAGTATTTATTTAAAACTAAAGATCCGCCCCGGCTTCGCCCGTGGTACATATTTCGCAATAAAAGGTAGCCTATGTCCTTTCTCGGGTATCAAAATATCTCCATACCAAATTTCATGCAAATTGGTTCATTAGTTTAGGCGTGACTGAGTAACAGACAGACAGACAGAGTTACTTTCGCATTTATAATATTAGTATGGATTATATATGTATATTTATCAGCCATCTGGTTACCATAACACAAGCGAAAGCTTAGTATGGGATCAGATCGTGCCGTGTGTGAAAATTGTCCTGAAATATTTATTTATTTTTTATTTATTTAATTTAACTCACATTAGCGAAATTAGAATCCTGCGTAGCTGTAACAAACTGCCTTGCTTTAGCCAGACCAATGCCTGGCAAAGATGCGAGATAATCACAACCAGACATAATGCACATTTGTCTGAACTTGTCGAACGTATACTTTTCTATTGGACATTTCATTACTAGTGGTAGATGGTTTGTTTCTACCAGTGTGCCTGTGCCGTCGAGATCCATTTTGAATAATACCTGTAATATAATAATTATTGTAATAAATAAGTAATTGAGATTGAAATAAAATAAGAAATAAGAACTCATAGTATTATATTGTTTTTGTACAATATATTCAATACTATGAGTTCTTATTTCTTATCACAAATCACAAAGAACATATTTCAAATAACAGTTTTATCGAAAAATGTTTCATGTATGAGCTTCTGGCATATTATATCAAATAATTAATGCATTGTTTTAAAAGTCTCAACAAACACAAGATATTTTTCCATCTCTTTATTTATTTATATTATTTATAAAAAGGTACCTTACAGCTTATAATACAAAAAAAGTAAATTAATAATTAAGTACATCTCTCTTTAAATTTTCTTCGACTTTTCCAAACCTTTATTTCTTCACCAAGAGATCATTAATATTTAATTTGTTTTCCTGTATGTATGGCTATTATTGAATGAATATTACTTGATATTATTACCTAATAAAACATTTAATAAAAGCAAGGCCATCTTATATCTCTCTGATTAAAAAAAATAGAAATGTGCAAATTTTAAACAACATTAAATTAATATTGATATCCATTAATTATCCATTAAGATATAAATCAACTATTTTATATTTAAAACTAGCGGTCCGCCCCGGCTTCGCCTGCGGTACATAACGTTTTCTCGCCATAATAAGAACCATGTTCGTTCTTCAAGGAATATAAAAAAAAATAACTTAATTGATTCAGTCATTCTCGATTTTATAGCTTAGCAACATAATTGGCGATTCATTTTTATCATATAAGATGTATACCTTTGTACAACCGAACAGTATCAAATCTGAGTCTTCTGTAATGACTAGCTGTGCGATATTTTTTATATTAAGATAGGCGAGTTGTGCGTCAGCTTCATATGGGGCCACAATACAATCCACATTACGTTTTCTACACTCTTTTATAAGGCTTAGCGCCATAGCATGGGTGATGTCGACACTACGACGCATGTATGAACGGGCTTCTTCAATCTGAAATTCAAGGATAAAACTTTATTATGAGAATCACATATTGTCTGGAAAAAATCACTCTTTAGTGATAAGGCCGCCTTCTGTGCTAGTCTAGCTATGAGTTTTAGTTTTAAGTAATAATAGAAATATGTATACTAGCATAGTAAAATGTTAATAAATAAATATTGCAATTAATAATCATACATATAAGCTTGATATATTTTTTGTCAAATCGAAAGTTGTTTTAGCATAGTTGACAGACAACTGGTTTAATCAGCCATTCAATTAAGAGCCTAGTTTTTTTATTAAAATTCATACAAATTAACTTCTTGTATCTAGTGCTAGGTAGAACATTTCAAAATATAAATACCTTTCCTAAACTTAATAGTTCTGCTGCTCTCTTTTTGGATATGTCTCTTGACCTGAAAATTATAAAAGTTTCTTAGTTCATTCATTACATCTTTATAAGCATAATAAATTCAAAATATAAAAATCATAATTTTGATAAGGGACCGAAATCAGCTTCTAAGGCGCGGGTCAAACACAAGCGGCGCGGGCGCGGGCGTGCCATAAGCGCACCTCTTGAATCTGTTTTGCACCACGTACTTCTTATACATTTTGTATGAAAGAATTTTGGACAGGCGCCGAGACGGCACGCCACGGTTGTGCCAAGGTTGCGCCGCCTTTCCAAAATTATTTCATACAAAATGCCAATAGCGCACCCGATGCACGCCGGCAGCGCGCCGCAGCGCGCCGCGCCGCTTGTATATGTCCCGCGCCTTAGGTAATGCATTTTTTTCTATTAAGATTATTTTCCAAGCAAATTAATATTAAAATTAATCCTGATAAGTACTATATCCAGCTTGGTCCCACCTATTGCATATGTCTGGGGTATTACTGTTCTTAAATATTAAATTCTGCGTTACTATTATTACTTACTCTCTTCTTTTTAATTCTGTCATAGCTTTTGCAGGAAGGTGTCGTCCATCGAAAACCAGGATTGGTTTTATGTTCTTTGATAGCAGCATTGTCACATACTTTAAACAATACTTAATGTGTCTGAAAATATAAATTTATCATATCAATACAAATATAAATATAAATTTATCATGTCAATACTTAAAACAACATTATCTTATAGAACAAGTTACCTATTATTAAAATGTATCTAATGCTTTTTCCAAAGTGATAAAAACAAGTGCTTGCACTTATTATTATCTTGATCTATGTTTCACTTGAAATCCAAGCAATAAGATCTACATAATTATTATCTATCCAATCCAATTGATTTAGATTATGAAAGATCTATAATTTCTCCATTTTATATTTAATTTCAACTTAATTTTGGTACAACGATAGACTAAATCTGGGAAAGGGTACATGGATATACACGGAACTGTTAACCGATAACCTAAAGTTGTGTCGGGCGATACGCAAAGCTAGTTATTATTTAAAAGATAAATGCATCGACACTAGATTATGAAATAACTGAGTTTTTGGGGAAAATACTTTTCCCTAAGTCACTCAAATATGGTTTGAGTATTATTCTTTGAAAAAACAAGGAGACTCACATATCTGTTTCTTCTCCTCGAACCAATTTATCAGCACAGGCGAAAGCCCCTTTATGAAGCCAACAATAGCTATCAATTGCAACCGTGGATCCACTGAATTCACTAACATTGGTCCTTCTTGAAGCTTTTTCGAGAAAAGGTATCAAACCTGTGATACCCATCTTACAAGATATCTATAAATTGTATTACTAGTAACAAATAAGGATTAATATTGGACAAACGATTTTAAACGAATATATCAATGGCATTTTAAAGTATTGGTCTATTTACAATTTAATAATATTACAACCAAAACAGCCTCCAGTCATTATTCCCGCGGCCCGCCATCTCTTCCTCTTGACAATTGACAAATTTGACATAATTTTGTGATTTGTCATATTAGTTTGACATTTCTTTAAGTACTACCATTTCAATAAAATAAATAATAAATCTTCCACCGTCCACCGTGAATTTTGTCCATGACTTTGAATTCTCGATTCAATATTTACAGAAAAAGCTTATGTGGATTATTATTAAAAACGTTATGTTATGATACATTTATCAGTGTTTAATATTTACAATCATTTTCCTCCACTTTTGAATATAAGAAAAAAGTTTAAAATGATACACATCAGTGAAAGCAGTTTTCTGTATGAAGAATCATTTTATTTCGATAGAGTAATTTATTAAAATTATTACTAGAAAAAATAAGCTTATTTTCTTAGTATTTGGAGCACATTTTTTTTATTTCGCTATTGATCCATGCTTCCTGTGTAAACAATTATAAAAACAAACGCGGGTAGTTCGAAAAACATCTGCTGAGTTGCCGGCACGTTTTGACCTCTTAATTTTATCTTTATGTATAAAATTAGAGACCGGTCTTAGTGCGTCCCAAAACAAAATACATATATGTTTGAAATTACCTAAAATGAGAATAAATACACGTGTTCTGTCGTCGGCTGCTGCGATAGCGATAACATGTGTTGTATCCGCAGCTGCATATTATTACAAGAGGCGTAAAGGAGAGGTTAATGATGTGATGGTGTTCTGTAAACTCCAATTTAATGCTTACAACTACTTTGACAAACTATTAAGCTTTATAGAATCAGCAAAAGAAAGCGTTAACGTTTGTATGCCCGGTATCCATAATCCAGTGATACAGGGTCGTTTGGTTAAGCTTTTGAGGGAGAAGAACATCAAAGTACGAATTATCATGGACCGGACAGGATATAATGAATCCACCGAATTTTTTATTAAAGAGCTTATAGATTCAGGTAAGCGTTTTTTTTTAATTCACCGAAAATCGTTAGAAGAGTATGGATCAAGTTTTATACACTTAAACTTAAACTTTAATGTATAAAACTTGAAAAATCTTCCGTATCATATGGTATCATTAAACTTTATAAGCGGAAGATTTTTTTCAAGAAAATTTTTTCGTATACTTATTCCTAACTACGAATGACTGATATCATGACTATGATAATATAGGGTTGCTCAAGTGTTTTTTTTTTTACTTAGTCTTAGTTATTTATTACTTAGATATTAGACAATAATTATTACAGTATCTGTAAATGAAGTATTGATCTTATTTTTAGGTGCCGAGATTAGATGCAAAGCTAATGACCCTTTATACACGATGCAACACAAATTTTGCTTGGTCGACGATAGGATTCTCATGACGGGAACATTAAACTGGGGCAACGACCGTTCTTTTGATCACTGGAATTACGTGTATATTACAAGTAAATTACAACTCGTTGAACCAGTTAAAGACGAATTTTATCAAATGTGGGATGCATCTAACAATGTCGAACATGTATGTGATGCACAAATGTATGATAGCGACGCCGAAACGGTAGAGATCACCAATTTAGACGATATTTCGGGTGAAAATGGAGTTGAGGTTGGCAACACTACGACGGAATTTCCCCCGAAATCAAAAACTACGTCAGAAGAAACTTC
>CAJQZN010039299.1:4230-18835 GCA_907164685.1 Colias eurytheme | reverse complement strand
TTTATTTGCATGTATTGTATCAATTCTTGCCAGTTATATACAAATTTTTGTAGCCAAAGAAAAATAAACCTACCAAAGTGGCAATAGGAAAGAAAATATTTAAGATTGTTATTTATTTGTTAGGTAAAACGTTGGGTAAAACCAGGTAAAACAATACATTTTGCCAGTTTTATAAATGTGGAATACTGGCTTTAATTGCCAAAGACGATGTAAGTAGAAATAATTTTAAGAAATAAATTTATTTGATGTATGTAATACAACTTGTTTTATTGTACATTGCATGTTTTAATTTGGTAGCAATGCATTGGTAGTTAGTAACAAAATTCTCAAGTTTTTCTTTCATCCGTTTGGGCTCGGAAGAATGCCTGAAATAGATGCATCTGCGACAATCGAAACAACTTTTCGTGGCACTTTGCATATGACTGTACTAGTTTCATTTAAGCGCTCCATTTTCGCATGGTACAAAACATCGGACATAAGTTTGAGAGCAATTGATTGTTGTGGATGCGACAGTTTCCGTAAAGATTTTGCCGCCATTTTGCCAAATGAATCAAATTCGTCGTCCTCTTCTTTAATTGCACTTGAATCTTTTTCTTTTTCTATTTTCATTTTTATTGGAGTTGCTGTATTCTTTTTACGATTTTTTTTCTGAGTGGAAGGTGAGAGCTTTTCAAAGTCCTGTGAATTAAAAGAAAATTTTAGATGCATTAATAAAATGTTATGAACTAAGTAAATTCAGGTTGTCAGTTTATTAAAAAAAAATTGAGGGTTAAATTAATTTCAAATCATTTTCATTCCACATTAAAATGAAAATTTAAATACATTTGTATTTTGTAATTTACAGGACAGTTAATGAAAAATTTACAGGTAATTAAACTGAACCACATAAAATAAGCATAAAATTAGGCGGTAGTTTACTTTGCTGGATTCATTATTATTCCAGTATACTGGAATTAGTTTCAAGCCGCTGGACTGCGCTTGTATTATGAAAACAAACTTGCCGCTGGACTGCGCTTGTATTATGAAAACAAACTTACGTGCACTTTCCTTTTCAGGGTTACATCGTAAATAAAAGAATGCATCTCATTAAACCATTCGATTTTGGGCACATAAACATTTTCTTCGTCATTCAGTCTTTCACTTTTCTCAATTTTATCAAGTTCTAAATAATAAGTTGATCTTAAACATTTTATTTTGGTTTGTACATCTTTAATATTAAATCCAGTCAATTGCATTTCATCCACAATATTTTGTAATGCATTTATACGTGCTTCTTTATTTCTATAGTATTTGTTTTTAACATTCCACAAACAATCATTTATTTTGTATAACTCCACCAACTTGAGTGTTTCTTCTTTAGTCAATTTTAACTGTGACATAATGATGAATGGTCTATTTTTTTAGAATACTTGTTATAAAAATTATTATAACGCTTTTACCATTACGGCTTTTGTTATAATTATTTTAATTTGTAGTAAACTAAGGTAGGTAGGTAAAATATTATTATTATGACAATCTAGTCAATACAAGACAGTGACTGATTCCAGTGAGGTAGACAGTGTCATTCGCCGAGGTTAGGCATCTTATACACGATCACGAACTCTAGTCGGCGGCGTGAATGAAAACTTACTATGTACTCATAAATCATTTCCCCACTTGAATTTTTAAAGTAAATAATGCAATATTATTAATACACATTATTAGTGGTATTTAGTTATGAATGCTACCTACAGTATATAATATAATATCGCTACTTACAATAACTTAATTGACGTGGATATTATTTGTTTTTTTTTTTTTTACTTTCCTTATTGACTAGTATTTAAACTTATTAAACAATAAATCCTTCTAAACATTTTACTTAAAATTTATATTTTATGGTTATGGCTTTCATCTGTGCTTTGATCCTTGTGCTTGTCTAATATTACTTGCTCTGTGGTGCAAGTGACGTTTGGCGAAAAATGTGTCAAAACACGGTCAAAACACAATTTGACATGTGATGATGACTGAAGATTTCCTCGTTTAAACGTCATAAATTTTGAATAGAGTGAAACAATAGTCGAATAGTCCCTCCATCAACAAAAAATCACAACAATACATTTATTGTCGTCGATATGTAAAGGAAATTGGAAAACTTTTAAATTACTTAGTTTATTTCCAGTAACTAAACTAAAATGGGTACTACGGGTCAATCTATCACGTTAGCGAATAGTATTATTGGAGTCGGTATCCTGGCTATGCCGTTTTGTTTTCAACAAGTAAGTTCTTTATGTTCATTAATAATTTTCATATGAGGGGTTCAATTCAGGGAATGCATCAGTAAATGTGATTTAGAGTTACAGTCGATGGATGTAGTGAAGAAAAATTCTATCTATATTTGGCATGATTTCATTTGTATTCAATTATGTATTAACTTCAGTAATATATTTTATTGCAGTGTGGTGTATTATTAGCTACTCTAATCCTATTGTGTATGGGCCTTGTTTCAAGATTATGTTGTTATTTTCTTTTGAAATCTGCTATAATTACAAGGAGGAGAAATTTTGAATTCCTTGGTAAGTAACTTTTTAAGAGAACAAATTACATTATAAAATTGGTGATCAATTTTTAGTTATCTATTCATGGAAAAGAAAAAATAATTAATTTTTAGATTAACTCTACTTGCTTATCATTTGAAAAATATGTTAAAAGATAAAACAAGTTCATAAATTTATTTACAGCATTAGTAGATAAATATTAAATTGACTAATTTTTTAATGTTCTTTGTTCAATAAGAATTATTTATATACTTACATAATATGTAAAAAATTAAATGTATATACTTATTATATACATTTAATTTTTGAAGTGAAACTTCTTTATCGGGGTTGGACAAAAATTTAGTGTAACATTTTTGCGTTACGCCGTACGCGTGACATTTTTGCGTTACGCCATACGCGTGACATTTTTGCGCTACGCCATACTCGTAACATTTTTAAGGTCATAAAGAAGTTTCACTTCTTACGTGTGTACTCTAGTAGTTCTAGTACACGCATATATTTTTTTTCTTATATTTATTTTTCTTTTCTTATATGTAGCGTTTCATGTATTTGGCTCGCCTGGTAAAATGGCAGTGGAAGTTGGGATAATAGGGTTTCTAATGGGCACATGTATAGCATACTTTGTGGTAGTTGGTGATCTTGGACCACAGATTATATCCAAAATGTTCAATATTAACCAGAGCGACATACTGAGGTGGGTTACAGAAATAATATTTAAGAATTGTATTGAATTTGTAACATTTTAGACAATAAGTAACTTAAGCGTTGTCAGTTGACGAGTTGTCAATTATTGATTTAAATCATACAAAAGTTGTCCAAAAGGAATTGTTGATTATGTACAAAATGATGCCAGAATCCTTTCTGGCATTTTTGTATATTCATTTCTTAATGAATATACAAAATACATGATTAAACTTGGTCTAGTCTTTTTTAAAGTACATAAAAAAAAATTAAACTAAACATGTATTTGCACATAAGATCCTCTATTTTTGTTTCATTATTTTGCCGGACTAATAAAATCAATTTTTATCCTACGTTCCCAAAAAATTTTTGATATTTTTTATAATTTAAGATAAAAAGTTCATTCATATTATTTATTTTAGGACATCTATAATGGTGATAGTGTCATTAGTGTGTGTGCTACCACTGGGTCTCTTAAGAAATGTGGATAGCTTGAGCAATGTCAGTGCGGCTACTATCGCGTTTTACTTCTGCCTTGTTATGAAGGTATGCATTTAATTTATTATTGGAAAAAACTAAGCTAAATAAAGTTTCATTAATTCTAAAAACCTAGTGAACCAAATAACAGTTAAAGTTTGTCTTGAGTTTTATTATGACTTAAACTTTTAGAGCTCAATAATATTAAATCTTTATTTTATAGCGGTCCGCCCCGGCTTCGCCCGTGGTACATATTTCGCGATAAAAGGTAGCCTATGTTCTTTTTCAGGGTGTAAAGATTGTCTGTGCCAAATTTCTTCAAAATCATTTGAGAGGTTTAAGCGGGAAAGCGTAACAGACAGACACACAGATAGAGTTACTTTCGCATTAATAATATGAGTAGGGATTTGTGTATTTCATAAAATGGTTTATTAGTTTATACAAATGAAAACTATAACCATAATAAACTGAAAAAAACTTTGAAATATTGAAGCAGAAGAATTTTATTATGCAATAACTAATAATCATGATTAAGTTTAAATATATAGAAAATTTCCTCATTATTAATTCTGTTCTAAATCATTAAAATATTGAATATAATCATCTAAATAACATTTGTATATTTAACATTTTAAAATAATTTCTCAACTAGGTAATAACAGAAGCGGGGACACAGATGTTTGTGACAGACGCACATAATAAAATTGAAATGTGGAAACCGTCAGGCTTGTTGCAATGTGTGCCGATTTTCTCTATGGCGTTATTTTGTCAAACGTAAGTTATTTGTCTGTGTGAATGTTTTTTTTATATATAACTAGCTGTGCCCCGCGGTCTTACTTGCATTGCTCTGATACTATTGGTCTTAGCATTATTATATATAGAATCTTATAATTCATTTGTTTTCAGTCAACTATTCGAAATATTCGAATCGATGCCTTCACTGTCGCTAGAAAAAATGAACGTGGTAACAAAGAATGCGATTAATATTTGCGCAGCTGTGTACTTTACGCTCGGCCTGTTTGGTTATATTGCTTTTGGCTCGCAGGAGATTTCAGGTAAATTTGTATGTTTCATAGAATGATATATTTTGGAAATGCAATTGGAGTAGATGAAAATGATATTTATCATACTATAGCTGTGCCCCGCGGTTTTACCCGCGTTGCTCCTCTCCTCCGTTGGTCTTAGTGTGATGGTATATAGCCTATAGACTTCCGCGATAAATGGGCTATTTAACACCGAAAGAATTTTTCAAATCGGACCAGTAGTTCCTGAGATTAGCGCGGTCAAACAAACAAATAAACTCTTCAGTTTTATAATATAGTATAGATTTTAGTGTGATCTAAAGTCGAGAAAGTAGCTGCTGCCTTCTTGTTTTTACCCTACTGAGTTATTTTTCTTGAAATTTTCCATCATGATAAATTATACCTTCAATTATCATATAGGCTGGCTGAAAATATGTTTACTAAACAATGTTATTTTCTTGTACACTACTTAAACAGCTATTTGATAATGAAAGCTACTGTATTCTTTAATCTTCTTCTTCTTATATATAAAAATGAATCGCAAAATGTGTTGGTAAGCGCATAACTCGAGAACAGCTGAACCGATTTCGATAATTCTTTTTTATTATATTCCTTGAAGTACGAGGATGGTTCTTATGTAGAGAAAACGTAAACATGTACCACGGGCGAAGCCGGGGTGGACCGCTAGTTATGTATAAAATTATTAATTATTCATATATTTTACTTGAAAATTTAATTTTCCAGGTAACATTCTAATGAGCTTAAGTCCAACAATGGCGAGTGACGTCATCAAACTAGGTTTTGTAATGTCTGTGGCGTTCAGCTTTCCGCTCATTATATTCCCGTGTAGAGCGAGCCTTTATTCATTCTTATACAGAAAAGTAAGCATTGTAGATTTAAAATTAATTATTATTATTGTATTCTGAAATGAGGGAAAAGGATAGAGCCAAGAATTGAACCTTGTGGAACACCCACACAATAAATATATTTCTAGTATTCTATCTATTTATATTTATTGCTGTCTAGATCTTACATCTTATATATAAAAATGAATCGCAAAATGTGTTGGAAAGCGCATGACTCGAGAACAGCTGAACCGATTTCGATAATTCTTTTTTTATTATATTCCTTGAAGTATGAGGATGGTTTTTATGTAGTGAAAACGTAAATATGTACCACGGGCGAAGCCGGGGCGGACCGCTAGTTAATAATAAATAAATAAATAACCGATTTATATAATTGAATCATAATTATAACAACGATAGAACAATGCAACATTATCAATAGTGTCTTAAAAATCTAAAAGGCCATAAAATACAAATAATTTATAGCTTTTTTTCTTCTCTTTATTTTAACTTTATATCATAAAACATATTCATATTTTTCAGGTACACCCATCGCATCACGACCATATTATAAACCATTCGATACCAGAGAGTACATTCCGATGCATAACAGTTGCTATTATAGCTGTATCTCTATTTATAAGTCTGTTATTGCCTAATATTGAGTTGGTCTTGGGCTTAGTAGGGTCCACTATTGGAGTTCTAATATGTGTGGTGTTCCCAACCGCTTGTTTTATTAATGTCACCTTTAAGAATACCAATGAAAGAGTATTGGCAAAGGTAAATAAAAAAAAACATTTATTTGGTATATTTGATAATTGTGGAGGCTCAAAACACCTAATATAATATCTTTTTCATTTTTCAGTTCATCTTAGTTTTAGGCCTTATTATTCTGGTCCTCGGAACGTACGCGAATTTACAAGCTGCAGAAAATACAAGGGACAAGTATGATGATAAATATATCACTCAAGAACGAATTGACAAAATTGTTGAAGATTTCTTTGAGAAAATGGAAAAAGCTGAAAGTGAGTCAAATTTTATCTCGTTAGTGTTTTATATTTCTAATTTCCTATACTATTATACTGAATGTGACTTTTTTTTCAGAGCTCAAACCGATCATTAATGAGCCTAAAAAAGATGTTAATAATGACGTGGCAGGAGATTCTGTTGCATTACCACCTAATCCAATTCCACCTGAATCACGGTCAAATGAAAGGAAGCTGGCTCCAATAGAAACACTAGAAAATAAGAAGGACATTATACCGGATGATAAGGAAAAAATAAACAAAGAATCGGAAGAACAGGCACAAAACGTTGAGGAGAAATTCAACGGGAATAAACTAGCAAACGGTGAAAATACTAAAAAGAAAGCGGATGAAGTAAAAGCAAATCAAGAAAAAAAACAAGTGATCAAATCTAATCAAGAAAAACTTGATATAATGAAATCAAATCAAGAGAAAATAGATATGATAAAACACCAGCAACTAATGGAAACTATTAAACAGCACGGCCAAGAACAAAAAGAGCTTATCAAAGAACAGAAAGAAATTTTGGATGTGTTGAGAAAGACAAAAGATGAAATAGAAAAGAATAAAAAAGAAATAGACAACACTGAAGCGAAAAAGATAGCTGTTGAAAGTATACAGAAAATAGCAAATATGGCGATACAGAGTCTAACAGGCGTATCTGATGCGCCCGTTGAGCAAATAAATGGTGACAAAAAATTAGAACCATTAGACAAAATTGTTGATAAAGCTGTTAATGAAATAGCCAAAAAAGCGGCAGAAACCTTAAAGAAAACTGAAGACATCAAAGAAAAACCGGGCCCCAATAGCAAAGTAGAATCAGCTGGTGAAAAGAAAAATGAGCCTATTTTAATGAAAAAGATCGAAACAAAAAATATCGAAAACGCAGGTGAAAAGAAGAATAATATTCATGAACCCAATAACGTTTTAAATGTCAATAACGCAGAGAAACAAAGCAAAGACACTATATTAGAAAGTAAACCGCAATTAAATATATCACAAAATTTACCTCAGATTAAAGCAAGTCCTATCGTAGATAGTATTCAATCAAACGGGCAGCAAAATAAAATAAATTTAGACAAATCAAGTAAAGATAACATAAATAATAACAATAATGTTGATAAAACGAAACATACCCATACTGCAGATGAACCTCGATCTTATAAAGAGGGTGAAGATGCGCAAATACAACCAAAACCAAGATTAGAAAAAACTGTAGGCAATGTTCCTTTAGCGATAGCTTTGAGCGAAAGTTCTAAAATTAAACAAGAACACATAGAAATGATAAAAGAAAAAGCTAATCAAAATGTTAAACCCACTAAACTAAATGGTGCTGTAGACAATAAAGTTGAAATGAAAGAAAAGGCAGAAAATTTACTTTTAAGGCAGAAACGGGAAGTAGTAGACTGCACGGAAAAAACTACTTTAAAACCAGAAGATAAGCAGATTTGTGAAAATCTCATAGATCAACCAGAGATTAAGAAAGATACAGCCGAAATTCTACCAAAGATCGATTTAAACGATGTTTTATCTAAAAGTTTGCCAATCGACATACATCACATACGATCACTAAAGAGTTACGAAGAAAATGAAAAGATTTGAAGTTTATGTTGCGAGAAATACCATTTCATTATTATTTGATACTAATTAAGACGTTAACTATTTATTTTATTGTAATTATTTGTAATTTTAACTATAAATAAAAAGGTTACTAATGTGCAAGATTCTGCATTTACGTTGTTATAGTTGTAAAATAATGTTGTGGTAAGTCTGTGATCTCATGAAATCAAAATTATTAATGTAATAAATGCCACGAAAGCCTTCATAATCATCCTTAGGTTAATATTTTGTGAGTAATGTGTAAAACTATTGTATGTGATGCGATGGACTGATTGTGTACTAAATATATTTTAATATTTATGTAAAAAATTTCGTTTTATTTATTCATATTTTTATTTATAAACGAACACCCCGAATTCTGCCAGGACTGCTTAATAATGTGTGTAAAAAAAATTACGACTTTTTTTAGGACCGCAATGATTTACACTTAAAATTTCTTAAAATCGGTCAGCTGTTTTCTTAGTAGTATGGCAATTTAACATTGTGATTTTGAATTTTTTTTACATACAAATATTCACATATATACATATACTAGCGGTCCGCCCCGGCTTCGCCCGTGGTACATATGAAAAATAGATGTTGGCCGATTCTCAGACTTACCGGAAATTTCATGAGAATCGGTCCACCCGTTTCGGAGGAGTATGCAGACTAACATTGTGACACGAGAATTTTATATATCTATACTAATATTATAAAGCTGAAGAGTTTGTTTGTTTGTTTGAACGTGCTAATCTCGGGAACTACTGGTCCGATTTGAAAAATTCTTTCGGTGTTAGATAGCCCATTTATCGAGGAAGGTTATAGGCTATATATCATCACGCTACGACCAACAGCCATGGGGGTGAAACCGTGCGGAGCAGCTAGTAAGATATATACAGGATTCACATATCGAGTCATAAACGCACGACTAGCGTATAGGTATTTGCTTGGCCGATGCAAATATGGCGAAGCGCAGCGCAGCGCATTTTTCATTGTCAAGACGAACGAAATTTCATGATCGTCAATCTCAATAAGAACTTTATGTAATTTGTTTGATTAATAACTGCATATCAATGCAGTCATGCAATAATTCGGTACCAAGCGACATTTTGTGCGATATTGCATATTACATATATTGAATCGAAATTACCTAAGCACATAAAGGCTTATTACACTACCCGATATGAAGGGCCCTGCATCTATGTGGTGGGCGTGTTCCCTAGTTAGTGTGGCGCTTATTACACTTCTCTGCGAATTGGGCCCTAACTTAGTTTATACGCGAATGTCTAGAGAGATAAACGTATTGTTGCATTTTACATTATGCCGCCGTCAGTATCGAAACTTCAAAAAGTTGCTGTAGCAGTGGCAACCGTTGACGCAATAACAAATATTAAAAAAAAGAAGAGAAAGATCTGGGTGAAAGAGTATTTGCGGTTACGTGAAAAGCTTTCAAATATGCAAATACGATGCATTAAGCGTGCTTGAACCGGGAGTTTTAATGAATTAATTAGAGTAGGTGCAGAACAATTTGAACACTTGTTGAGTTTTAAAACAATTAAATAAACAATTGATTTAAACAATTTATTTATTTGTTAACATGGCGGTGTGATCACAAACATTTGGAACTTCCCTTTTAAGTTATATAAACCTGTAGTAGGGAAGTTTGGTGACACCTTACATACAAAAGCAGCCACTCCACGCACTAGTCGCGCGGCAACTGAGCTCCCTAATCGCCCTAAACGTTATAACATTACCCAATCTGCAGGGCGCTTAGGGAGCTAGGCAGATCGGGCAGACCCGATCGCCCTAAATCGGGACACTAACTCCCTAAGTCTTATTACACCACTCTTAGTTAGGGTTAGGGTCCCTAAAAATTGGGTGGTCTAATAAGCCTTTTAGATGAAGAGGTCGTGAAATTGATCGATTTATAAACAACTTTCAGGTACCTACATAGGAGATTCGATTTTTAATTTTTGTTATTTCTACCTAAACTCGAAATCATGCGGCATTGTATTTATTGCTTTCCTAAAATAATTCTAAAAAAATCGCTTAGTCTTTCAATCAATAACCTTGCATTTATAATGGGAAGTGAAATTTTCGTAGAGTACAACGAAAGAATTGGTCTAAGATCCGAACATAGGTCGTTCTAAAAGTATCCTGTCCAGGATTTTCCCAGTCAACCCATTTTTAATACATTTTTTAATAGACTAAATTTATTATAAAATTGGTCTCATTCTATTATCACGCCGGTGAACCGTGAAGGTCGACTTATGTTCGGATATTAAACCAAATGCTCTACGCCTGTTTACACTAAAATAATTTGACATAGTGGGGTTAGAATGAGCATTAGCTCGTTTTATGTGTTTTTTATTTATGCATGAAGTGCATAAAGGTACTTATAGTACACGACATTAAAGGAAAAAATAAAACACAGTTTTTAATAATTGTATTGTATATTAAAAATTAAAAATGAAAAACAAATAAAATTAAAAACTAAATTATCCTATTCCATACATTTGCTTAACATTATTAACACGCTTCTTGTTCATTTTCTCCCGAGACCTGAAAATTGAAAGAATATTCATTAAAAATAATAAAAAAATTGGAAGAAATAGTGGTTAAGTCTTATTCGTTTTAGTTTTTAACCGGGATATGTAGTAACTAGCAAGTAATGAATCTATACACTAATATATAAAGCTGAAGAGTTTGTTTGTTTGTTTGAACGCGCTAATCTCCGGAACTACTGGTCCGATTTGAAAAATTCTTTCGGTGTTAGATAACCCATTTATCGAGGAAGGTTATATGCTATATATCATCACGCTACGACCAACAGGAGTGGAGCCGCGGGGGTGAAACCGCCCGGAGCAGCTAGTAAAAAATATAATTAAACTAGGTGACCCACGCAACTCCGTCTGCGTTCAAGAGGAATATTTTGCCCGCGTTTCAAAGAGATATTAATTAGATTTTTAAAGTGAAACTTTTATTATATCGTCTCAAACTTTTTGGTCTGTGATTTGTGAAGCGCATGTCGCGTGTATCGCGGCTGCCGAGTAGGTATACCTACTCGGCAGCCGACCGTCACGCGACATGCGCTACACAAAGCAGTGTTCGGAACCGTTCGAACAGTTTCACTTTTACCGTGGTTTCATAAAACCACACAACATTTTTATAATATTAGTATAATCTACTATATAAAAATAAGTCGGGTTTTCCTTCCTAACGCTATAACTCCAGAACGCACGAACCGATTTCCACGGTTTTGCATTCGTTGGAAAGGTCTCGGGCTCCGTGAGGTATAGCAAAGGAAAGGTGTCTCTGGTGGCGAAACGGAGTTCGCCGGATTTGCTAGTATTAGTATACATATTACAAACCAATGAAACTATAGTTGCGAATTGCGTCGTGTGGGCGTGCCCCGCTCTGACGTCACGGGCGACCCCGCCTTGCTGTCTGCGTCGCGTTTCTGTTCATAATTATAAAATATAAATATATTATTTTAATTAATATTTCAATTGCTTTGATGAAAAAAGTTTAATTTCTTTTATTCAGTTTCATACATTTTTGACTTACAGTATAAAATCTGCCAATAATATAAAAAATGAGTTTATTTTATCAAACATTTTACTCAAATTTTATATAATATATAATTTGTATCCATACTTAATATTATAAATGCGAAAGTAACTCTGTCTGTCTGTCTGTTACTCAATCACGCCTTAACTACTGAACCAATTTGCATGAAATTTGGTACGGAGATATTTTGATACCCGAGAAAGGACATAGGCTACTTTTTATCCCGGGAAAATGATGTAATCCCGGAAATCCCCCGGGAACGGGAACTATGCAGTCAAAGACTGCGCGGGCGAAGCCGCGGGCGGAATCCTAGTATGTATATAGATTGATGGGACAATAGATTATTTTTCTATATTCAGTACTTAAAAAATAAAAACTGATTGGTACTTTGAATTTGGTTATGTAATATAATATGCAATTTATAACCAATAGTAGCAATTTTAACCTTAAAAATTATCTGTTTTATTTAAACACAATTTTTCGCAACACTTCAAAAAAGATATTCGAAGCTTTTAAATGCGTTAAAATATTTCATACAGAAAACATACTAAAATAAACTACATATTTTAAGTCACAAATATAACTACTAAGTTCAAAGATTAAACCATACAAGGCAAAACGAACCTTAACATCAGTGGAAGTCCTCCGCTTGGGCGTGTGTATCGCTTGGCACGCGCGCGTGAACGACGCTCTGCGACCGCGTGTGGGCGTGTCGTCTGCTAGCGGGGAGCCTGCTACTGGACTGCTTACTGAAACGAGTCAATTATATTACATACTAGCGGTCCGCCCCGGCTTCGCCCGTGGTACATAATATTTACGTTTTCTCTACATAAGAACCATCCTCGTTCTTCAAGGAATATAATAAAAAAAGAATTATCGAAATCGGTTCAGCCGTTCTCGAGTTATGCGCTTACCAACACATTTTGCGATTCATTTTTATATATAAGATTATTTATTGTATTGAGGGGAGGAGGAGTGTCCGTTCAGCGTATAGAACGTTAAAACGCTAAAAAGCTAGAGCGCCGAGCGATCGAAGACGTCGCTAAAGTAAGTATGATACATGGTATGCCACTTTTCATTCACAATAGTATATTTATGTAGATCGGGAGCCAAAAAATGAAAATTGGGTAAACAAATAAAGATAAACAACTCACTAGAGACATCTGCGGAGATCCTGCGACTGATTCTGGCGGGTTTCACTATGGTTTTTGTTTCAGATGCTGCGCGACTTACACGACCTGTTGTCAATTGCAAGTCTTAGTCAATTACTTAAAAACGAATTACTAATTTAGGCTGTTTGTCAAAAGATGAGTGGGATTGTAGCTATACTCGGATTTTTAATTAGATAAAGTAAACTGACGTTTACTGTGTTGTCAGTTTTTGATGAAATAAAAATAGCGTTGTCACAAAGTGAATGATTGAAAATCGGGAATTAAAAAAAAATTGAATCGATCGTCTAGTGAATATTTAGTGTGTAACAATATAACATCAAATAAACAAAACAATGACAACAAACACACCGTAATTAGTTACAATTAACGGAAAAATTACAAAAACAATAACGTAAACAGCGTAACAATAAAAATAAAAAAATGATTATAATTACATTCTACTAGTAACTTATATCTTATATAGCTTTATATATTATAACTAGCTGGTGCGTTGTGCGCGGGCTGCAAGCAGCCCGCGAGCCCCTTTTGCCCCTGGGTTGAAGCAATAGGGCAGTCATTTGAAAATGCATCAAAATCCCCCGTCAATTTGTTATTATTTGCCAACAGCGATTCCACAGTCAATCAGAAAGGCTTATAAATTCCCAATTCAAATATTTTCTATTTTGAAATGCTGTCGACCTTCGAGGGTGCCCGCGAGCCTCTTTTGCCTCTGGGTTGAAGCAATAGGGCATTCATTTGAAAATGCATTCGAATTTCCTGTCCATTTGTTACATCTGCTAACAGCGATTCTACAGTCAGTCGGTAATGCTTATAAATTCTCCATTCAAGTATTTTCCACTTCGGGAGGCTGCCCACCTTCGAGGGTGCGTGGTGCGCGGGCTGCAAGCAGCCCGCGAAGCATCCCAGGGCAGAAATCTTCAGTCAGTTGAAAATGCATAAAAATTCCCCGTCAATTTGTTAATATCTGCTAACAGCGATTCCACAGTCAATCGGAAGTGCTTATAAATTTCCCATTCAAATATTTTCTATTCCGGGGGGCTGTCTACCTTCGAGGGTGCGTGGTGCGCGAGCTGCAAGCAGCTCGCGGCTCATCCCAGGGCAGAAATCTTCAGTCATTTGAAAATGCATTTGAATTTCCTGTCCATTTGTTACATCTGCTAACAGCGATTCTACAGTCAGTCGAAACTGTTTATAAATTACTTATTCAAATATTGGTTAAATTCTTGAAACGTGATCCCCGAATTTCATCATTTTGAGGTGTCTAATCGATAGTGGGCAGTGACTTTTCATAATAAACTGTTAAAGAGTTTACTTAACTCGCTCGTCGCTTCGCTCCTCGCTACCTATTTAAATATTTACGCCGGCCGCTGACGTGACTTGCTCGCTTCGCTCGCTTGGCTAGTGCGGTAGTTCAAAAGTAACCTAACTCGCTCGTCACTTCGCTCCTCGCTACTTCTTTGAGTATTTACGCCGGCCGCTGACGTGACTTGCTCGCTTCGCTCGCTTGGCTAGTGCGGTAGTTCAAAAGTTAACCTAACTGGCTCGTCGCTTCGCTCCTCGCTACTTCTTTGAATATTTACGCCGGCCGCTGACGTGACTTGCTCGCTTCGCTCGCTTGGCTAGTGCAGTAGTTCAAAAGTTAACCTAACTCGCTCGTCGCTTCGCTCCTCGCTA
>CAJQZN010039298.1:0-22663 GCA_907164685.1 Colias eurytheme | reverse complement strand
TCTAGTGTTTTTAGTGAATTTTTCTTTATCTGTGCTGTAAAACCTTGCTTTTAACCAAGTCCACTTAACTTTTGACCCGTAGGTTTTGATTCCCTTGCTAGTAGTTGCGGTTTTCAGAATATGCCGCATATGAATATTATTTCTTCTGATTGCGTCTTAAATCTTATATCTCCATACCAATTTGCATGAAATTTGGTATGGAGATATTTTGATACCCGAGAAAGGACATAGGCTACCTTTTATTGCGAAATATGTACCACGGGCGAAGCCGGGGCGGACCTCTAGTATGTATATAAAAATGAATCGCAAAATGTGTTGGTAAGCGCATAACTCGAGAACGGCTGAACCGATTTCGATAATTCTTTTTTTTATTATATTCCTTGAAGTACGAGGATGGTTCTTATGTAGAGAAAACGTAAATATGTACCACGGGCGAAGCCGGGGCGGACCGCTAGTGTATTATAAATCTGAGTTTTTAATGTGAATATCAAGTTAATACATGTAGCCGTTCATTAGTTGTAAGTTGAAATTATTATTTTTTTTTTATATAAAGTGTAATTAAAAAAAATCATGTTATTTGCGATTATTCTTATATCTGTTTTATAAAACATTGCTTTTTACCAAATTTAAAGATTTTATGTACTTGGGAAGTACCCTGTCGGTTTTGATTCCATTGCAAAAGTCAAAATTTGCTAAAAATTGCAGCATTAATGGCTGCATCCCAAAGGGTTAGGTTTTTAAGGGTCCAGAACCCTAATAGGATCACGTCTGTCCATCCCATCTGCCCATCTGTCTGTCAAGACCCATTTTCACAGGAACGCGTGATGTGACATAAAACTGAAATTTATATTGATTACTTGAGTCGATTGAAGCTGTGAAAAAATCAAACTTATAAACCAACGCAATCAAAAGATAAAGCCGTTTATTAACCCAGGCCCCGGAATCACAGACACAATAGAAAATCTATTGTATCGTGGACCGATCGGGCCGTTCGGGGCTCAATGGGTTATGCTGCAAATTTCGACATTCGCAAGGGAATCGACACCTACAGGGTACTTTCCGTGTACGTAGAGTTTTTAAATTGGGGTAAAATAAGGTCTTATAGCGCAGATTGAAGAATAATTTCGAAAAACATAAAATTTCGGAGTTAGAACATAATAAAAATGTTGTGTGGTTTTATGAAACCACGGTAAAAGTGAAACTCGAACGGTTCCGAACACTGCCTTATACCTACTCGGCAGCCGACCGTCACGCGACATGCGCTACACAGACCAAAAAGTTTGAGACGATGTAATAAAAGTTTCACTTTAAAAATTGGTTTGTTCGGAGCCCACGGTTTCTCTCACTTGGCCGGTTTTTTATTCTTATGTACTATATTATGTAGTACATTCGTAGGCCGAATGTTAAAGCTGATGTAGATCGCTGTCTGAAGATTATTTTTATTTGCATTCATGACTTTAAATAGCCTTGGAACATTACTTATTTAATAAAACGAATTAAATGCATCATTTGCAGTACGCCTGCAAATATAAATCTACCCTCTCATTTTGTAAATGACTAGCGATAACAATTATTGTATTTTTGCCTTTTGGTGTCAAAACTGCTTCTATTACCCAGAAGAACTACATAATCAATAATAACTTATTTGTTAGGTAACCCTAAAATAAACTTCCGTCTTGATATTTTAATTTTCTTTCGAAAATAAAAATTTGTATTTGATAGAATAACCTTTTCTGATTCGTAAGCATTTGAGTATCAATAAAAGAGAATTCAAATGGATCCAAACAACAATTCTTATGGCAATGGAAGACAAGACACTCCAAGGCTTACTTTAACAATAGGACGTAACAGTATTTGAAATCAAGAAATATAACTCTGTATATTTTTTTAAATGAACAGATAATAATACTAACACGATTAGTGTTTGGGAATTTACAGCTTTTAATTCCTGATACCAGGATTCTTCATGAAATTCTACACATAACACGTCTTACTTTATTCCAATCAAAATATTTTTTAAGTTTCATGCTGTTTGTGTACTATGGACTCCCTAAACTACTGAACCGATTTTAATACAATTTTACCGATTAGTTTATATCTTAATTACAATATGCTTGGAAATACTGCATGTATTGAAGTACAACTAGATTGGATAGCGTTCATCACTTTCCTGATCACATTCAAGTGGAACCTCGTGGTAATAAATCGTCGTCTCGAGGCGGTCGTTGTGTCCGAACTCCGATGTATAAGAAAAAATGAACAGAAGTTAACGTTATTTATGCTAAGTTGCAAATATTCCTATTTATTGGCCAATGTTGGCGTCAACACCACACATTACAACCACATGAGTATATAAATAGTACAGACACAAAGCTTCATAAGAATTTTTTTTTCTGTCAGTTAAGTAAAATTTATTTAAGTAAATAAAACATTTAGATGTATAATAATTGTTTATTTATTTTGAATCTTTAAGTTTATTGATTTTTATCCTTAACATAAGCTGTATTTTATAAAAAATATTTAAAACTCGAATTTCCGAAATTTTTGATTTATAAGTTAAATGTAACGGTTTATAATTAAGTTATGGTATAATTAAATGTAGATTTCACTTTTGTACAGCTTAGACATTTTTCTGTATGGATACAGTGCCTTTCGATTTGTAGTTGGACAACATTTCATTTTATAGGTACTATATTATAATAATTAAGAGCATGAAAGAAAAAAAAGCATTTCTTCATAATGCTATTGTTACCACAAAAAATATTTTCTTAATCGCTAATTTTAAGAAAAAATAAATTAAAATTAAAATTGATGTGGAGACGTTATACATACAGACGTTAGAACAAAGTCCACCATAAGAATGAAGTCATTTAGGAATAAGACGATTTTTAAACATTAATAAAAACCTAAATATTTAAAAAAAGTAAAAATTACTGTTAGTTTTTATCTAGTTTTGATTAAAATAAAAATAAAAAAAAAGTAGCAAAAATTTTTGAAATGTTCTAATTTTGGAGCAGACTGTAATGTCTGTATTTGTATGAACATATGTGGAGATCGCGTCCACTTATTTTCATGCGTAAACGATGATATTCATACTCAACTTTCTCGAATTTTTATAAAATAAACCTATGTTTTTGTTATATTCACTCAAAAGATTGTCTATTCTAGTGTGAAAATACAAAAATAAAAATCTAAAATACCTTGATATTATTTTATTATGAGTATTTTTCTTAACAATGTCGTATTTTTTCAAAATGTGTGGAAAAAAATGGTTCTAATAAATAAAATAAACATGCCAGGGAGTAAGTAAGGTAACTAATATAAAGTTTGGTTATCTAGTTAGCATCAAAATTTACAAGAGTGTCACAGGTTAAAGTTTATATCACAAATTTTAATATCGAAAAAAATCGGCAAATCAGCGCCGACCGCTCGAATTTCTCCGACAGACAGCACCTTTTTGACGCGGCGCGCCGCGACAGCTGAGGGGTTAATGTATGTTAGTTGCTGATCTATTAATTTTTCATCGCTCGCAGTCAGTCGCTCACTTAGTAATTCTGTTACTACAATATTATAAAAGAAAAATATCATTAACCCGAAATTATATTAAAATAAAAATTAAAAATTGACTGCTAATTTATGTATATAGCCTACGTCACCGCCACTTACATAATAATTCAGATGATTGCAATGAAACCTCACAACTCAAAATCGGTCCAACGGTTTATACTGCAGGGCATGTCAAAGAAATATTATACATACATACATACATAAACTCGAAAAACATAACCCTCTTTTTTCCGTAGTCGGGGAAAAATTTGGGAAATTTTTCAATATCTGGTAACATTACACGCACACAGAAGCACAGTGTACGTACAGTGCAGCGGCGAAATGACAGCACACATAGCTTTATTGAAAATGACGATAAATCATTCGGTTTAGTTCGACAACGCTCCATCTGTCTTTTATTTTGTAATCTAAGATGGTGGTATAAACTACTTACCTAATTAAGGAATAAAATATACTATTATTATGTACATACATGTTTTATTTAATATTCTTAAAACTAAAACAACCTGTCGTATAGCGTATTTCAGCATTCTCTGACGTCAAAGTTTGTAGAAAGAGAAACGCTATGAAGCGTATGCCACTTGACTAGGCCTTCAGACGCCTTTTTTATTTTTTTGAAATAAAGGAGTTTTTTGTGTTGGCAACCATGCGGCAAACTTTAATGTGTTAACGGTGCATTTGTGCATTTAGATCAAACGAGCGAATTTTCATTCTGACCCCACTATGTCAAATTATCTTAGTGCAAACAGGCGTAGAGCATTCTTTCGTTGTTCTCAGTGCGTCCGAAAAGATTCTATACAATGTTATACACTAATGACTAAACTGAACTGAACTACTGAACAACACCGAATACGCGTTTTAGTTTACACCAAAAGATCACCAAAGAATGCTCTTGCTCTGCCTCTTTCTATGTTCGTTTGATGAAAATACACCGTATCCGCACCATGGGTAGCATTATGCGAGTAGATGCAATCACGATAGTTTAATGTCTATGTTCGGCCGTATTCATAATCGCTGTAATGGCGGCAAACATTGACGATCATTTGTTGGGCCAACGCTGTCTATTGTGAAAAATTTGCATGTAAATACTTTAAAAATTCTCACCAATTCCTCCTCCGTGCTCTTTCGCCGTGTACATTTTCATTTCGAGGCATATTTCGCTCCTTTATTACTTCATAAATTACCACGAATGCTACTACTAGCGCCGACACACCCAATACAAGACCTTGTGCTAGGTGATTCATTCTGAAAACTGACATTTTCGAGATATAGACCATTTTAAGAAAATCGCTAAGTTACACTGTAAGGTGCTGTAAGTGAAGAACGGCTGGGATAAGGATAAGTAATGACTGGTAAAATTTTGAAAAACAATAAAAAAGAGCGTGTGTGCCGAGCACACGTGTCAGAAGTGAAACTTCTTTGGCAAGATTCAAAGATACCAAATTCGACTTTACTCCATAATGTATTGCCATGACGCGACATTCTATTTTACTCTCAACGCGCCTAGAAGTTTCACTTCAAAAAAAGAACGTTTATTTTCATTGAGATAATATTAATAAGAGACGACACCGCCTACATCACTTATGTTCCACTCAACATACGTCATGTGACGTATGTTGAGCGGTATTTTTTAATGGTTTTAAAGTGAAACGCATCAAACATGCCTTCGTGTGTGTTACGATATTGCACAAATAATACAAATAATACGGAAAAGTGCAAAGGAATAACTTTCATCGTTAAGTACCTAACTAAATAATAATTTTTAAAACTTAGAGCAAAAAAATGGCGCACAGATTTTGTTCGTGGTGTCTCCTCCATACGCAGTAATATTATCTCAATGTTTATTTTACATTTTAACATAAGTCATGCTAATTACACAACTTGTAACTGAAGAACGACTGGGATTATGATGATAAGTAATGCTAATGACCTAAGGTAACGACTAACGACGGATAGAATTTTCGAAAACAAAAAAGTATTATTTACTATCCGGACGTAGCCGAGGTGATCACTTGTATACATGAAAAATACGGAAAGTATGGCGTGTTTAATATACAAAATAACACATATGGCTGCTGTATATGCTAATTTTAGTACTCTCTTCTACATTAGTAAGTTTTCTCTCCCCGTGTAAAGCAGGCAGCAGCCTTTATGAATTTTCTGCCAATCCTACAAACACTAGCTGATTCGGTAATTATTTTGAATATTAACTAATACGGGGAATAAAAATACATATTTATAATACGACCTATAATTCTCAAACCCACCGAATATACTTAGAAAATTAAAAAATCGACCAAGCCCATTACATAGTACCTCAATGACCAAGCCGTTGCGAAGGAGTTTGGTCACAGACCAGTAATTTATAGTCAGTTTGGTTACCTACGAACCAAATACCTACGCGTGATGTAAGACGTTATTTTTTTTTAATCGACTTAATTATATCACGCAAAAATAATTAAATATAGTCATAAAAAATTAAATGTAAAAAACTGAAGTTAAAAACTCTTGAAATTATTGTATTGTCATGATTCTTGATACCTTGTATTCTGTACAAAATTAAAAATTTGAATAAAATTTGACCATCAGTCAAAATCGAGTCTAAAGGAGTCTGTTACATAAACTTGTTAAAAAATGTATTCATGGTCGTGTTAAGACTTTGCTAAGAATTTTAACATTCATTATTAAACATGAATCGGCCATTTTGTAATAGGTACAATGTATCCAATGGCAAATTTTTTTCATGATAATATACGACGTATCGTTTGAACTTTGAAATCAACTGAGCATCCGCATTAAATAAAAATGCTTCAATATGCAGAATTCAACATGCTAAATTATTATTATGTTACAGATTTACTATAGCCTCGGTGACATGGATTTATGAAAATTGAAAACTATGTATATGGTAGTTGGTACTTAACTATTTTAGCTTAAACTTACATTAATCACTAATCAATAAAACCTGTGAATAAAACGGTACAAAATATTGTACAAAAAAAGTATATAATCTTAAAACTAACCTCTTGTAAAGTTCTTTGTTATAGCCAAATAACGGTCTAACAGCTAACTGTACCTTACTAAGTTACCTACTAGATGAATTCTGGAAGTGAGAACTGCGTAATTCCCCCGATATAATGTAATTACAAATATCAATGTTGCTACATGTTAAAAATATTACCATCTTTTTCAATGTACACGTGTAATGTACAAGTATAACTATTATAATCATTTTTAAACACTGAAATAAATGTATGTACTGTATGTCAAAAATTTATTAGTACTTTTACGAATAGTAATTAATATATTTCGATAGAATATCACGTATGGACATCATAATAAAAAAATAATAAAAGAAAAACTTCTCTTAATTTATATGAATAGTATATCGTTAAAATGAAGTCGTGCGTATTTAAGAAGCAAATTAAGGTGATATTAATGATTTATTTGAAAATATAAATTTTTATTCGCACATAATCCCCGTTTTCCAATTACAGCACTAGAGCGCATTATGCGGCATAATGCTTAACGTTGAATGTTTCAACTACAGCAACGCTTCGCACAATCGAGCACTCATAAGCGAGCGTGAATTGATGCTTGCAATCGATTTAACGTTAGTAATATTAATAATTGTTAGAAAAAATTTTAAAGCTTTCGTTTCATTGTAGTTTTTTCGAAATAATCAAAGTTAATTCAAATTGTGTTAAAAAATAAATATATAAGTATGGATGAAGGTACAAATATTGAAAAAAATGTTAATGAAATAATCAAAATCCAAATTACTTAAAATAACCGTAAATAGTTTTCAACCAATTTTTATGTATACCCACAGTATGCCCACAGTGTATACCACTTTATTTACACATTAATGAGGTTATTGCTAACTCTATGAATATTTTTTTTTTCAACACTGAACTTAGCGCAACCTGCTGGTGCATTTGAAAACTAATTCACGTTCCAATTAAGCATCAGCATCATAGAGTATAGTAATATATATCAGCATAATTCGACATTGTGCGCCACTGAGTCGCATTATGCTATGCTCTGTTATTGGAAAACAGCCAATGATTGTGAACTTTTGTGAAGTACCAAGCATAGACTATGTAAACCACTACCAACATCCGTCAAACTCAATTGTCATCTGAATACGTCAATGTCATAATTCATTCGTTTTCAAAACACTGCCTTTTCCTCCTATCATCTGGCTGTATTTATTTTGAACGCAATATCTTTTATCTACCTTCTTTGTTATCGACAAAAATGAGTGTTCGCCAAGAGGATGGCCCGAAAAACAGTAGCTCCAGTCGAGGATTAGGCTTAGCAGCAGCTGCAATAGGCGTTGGTGTTGGCGTTGGCGCAGCCTTGTACTACTTCTTTGGCAAGCGGCCCGAAAACCCTGATTCCGCAGGATCAACCAGCCATTGGGAAATAGAACATCCAGACGCGTTGTGAGTGTTTTGTTTTAAATTTTTTCATGCTATTAGGTGCGTGGTTTCTAATTTTACAGTTCGTAAATTTAGAATCATCGTGTGCCAGATAATATCGACAAATTAATGTTTGGAAATTATAATTATGCAAATCATTAACCGTAAACATGAATAAGTGTCGTCATACTTTATATTTCGTTTGAATATTTTTAGCGAATTTAAGACATTTTTTAGCAACCTACCCTCTTGGCAGTGATTTAAAAAAAAGAGATAGGTAATTAACTAAGACACAGTTTCCACTTAACAAGTTTGCAAATTTACTGAATTTAAAAGAGATATCTATAAAATTGTGTCATTTTTGTTATCATAGGTAAAACAAATTGGTATTCTGAATTTTTGAAAGTGAAACTTTTATTACATCGTCTCAAACTTTTTGGTCTGTGTAGCGCATGTCGCGTGACGGTCGGCAGAGTAGGTATAAACCAGTGTTCGGAACCGCACGATAATTATCGTACAAATACGATAGTTTTGTGCCTAAGTTTCACTTTTACCGTGGTTTCATAAAATCACACAAAATTTTTTTTTACACACATTGTCTTGTATCTTATGTTTCAACATGTTGCTTCTCTTGTGTAGAACTTAGGTAAAAGTAGCCAATGTGCCAATCCAGACTATGTAGCATATCTCTGTACCAAATCACTACATAGTATAAAACAAAGTCGCTTTCTCTGTCCCTATGTCCCAATGTTAAATCTTTAAAACTACGCAACGGATTTTGATGCGGTTTTTTTAATAGATAGAGTGATTCAAGAGGAAGGTTTTCGTATATAATTTATTATGTTTTAGACAGAGCAGGCGAAGCCGCGGGCGGAAAGCTAGTTTCATATAATATTCATTATCCTATCCATACTTAATCCTACTAATATTATAAATGCAAAAGTTTGTGAGGATGTGTGTGTGTGTGTATGGTCTATGGGCGACGCAACCTGCTTACCACCAGGCAGTGCGTCCGCTCGTTTGCCTTCCCATAACATAAAAAAAAAAAAAAAAAATCTTTTTCATTTCACGGCGCAGTTTCATGTTCAGTTTTTTGTCACGGCGCCCTGCCCACCCAACCCAGCTATTTGAAAAGGAATAAGGTTGATATTAAGGTTCCTACAAAGACTAGAATCGGTTCAGTATTTGCGTGAAAAAGTAACATACACGCACACTTTTGACTGACCGGTTGGCTTGGTTGGTAGTGGCCCTGCCTTCCAAGCCAGAGGTTGTGGGTTTGATTCCCACCCGGGGCAAATATTTGTGTGATGAACATAGATGTTTGCTCTGTGTCTGGGTGTTAAATATCTAGACATAAGTATTTATTTAAAATTATATATGTATGGTTATCAGCCATCTGGTTTCCATAACACAAGCGAAAGCTTAGTATGGGTTCAGATTGTGCCGTGTGTGAAAATTGACCTGAAATATATACACATACATCCATCCTCACAAACTTTCGAATGATATTAGTAGGATAATATATTTATTATGAATATACATATATAAGAATGTGAATTATAATTTACTAGCTTTCCGCCCGCGGCTTCGCCCGCTTTGTCTAAAACCTAATAAATTATATACTAAAACCTTCCTCTTGAATCACTTTATCTATTAAAAAAACCGCATCAAAATCCGTTGCGTAGTTTTAAAGATTTAAGCACACATCGGGACAGGAAAAGCGACTTTGTTTTATACTATGTAGTGATAACATGTATTAAAGAAAGTATAGTTTCAAAATCGAATTAGAGAGAAAAGTCGAAAACGAGTTCACATAGGCTACTTTTAATACGCTTTTATCAGCTTCACATTTATGTAAACGACTCCTTTAGACTTGATTTTGTCTCCTTGTACTCTTATCAAGGACTAGCTTCCACCCACGACATTGTACGTGCATCCCCGTTTTCCCCGTTCCCGCAAGAATTTCGGGAAATCCTTTCTTAGCGGATGCCTACGTCCCAACATCTACCTGCATGCCAAATTTCAGTCCGATACGTCCAGTGGTTTGGGCTGTGCGTTGATAGATCACTATATCAGTCACCTTTGAGTTTTATATATATAGATTGGTGATAAAAAATAATTTTACGAGTTTAATTGTGTTTTTTACGCTTTTTTTACTACCGTAATTGAAAAAAACAGGTTTTCAATTGTATTATTGTAACTTTTAATGATAATTCACCAGATAGTTTTTATATATCATAATTCAGTTAATAATTATGTATTCATACACTCTGACACGCTTTGACGCGCCCACTTATTTTTTTAATCATAAAAATATTCATTTTAACCGACTTAAAAAAAAGGAGGAGGCACTAAGCACTTAGTAGGCATTATGAAATCAAATCTATTAAGTACAACATAAGTTTTGCATTGGCTTGGCACCAACATCAAACCTATTTAGTAAATACCTAGCACAAGTAAATAATATGTAGTAATTAATAATATCAAATCTTTTTTATTTTTTACTTTTCCGTTTTTGAAGTCGTTTTTTTTAACGTCGTTCACACATTATATGTAACATATGGATTTAATAAACACTTTTAAAACTTGTATAGCTTTCTGTCACCTAAGTAGGCGCAAAGCTCTCACTTCAATAAGTCTGTTACCAAAATGATATTGTAAGTAAAAACTTAAAAAGGTATAGATAGGCTACCAACACTACAATCGATCTTCAACAATAACCACCTTATACGCGATTTAGATGTCAAAGTGAGATGGCATGATTCAACTATCGTGAGAGAAAGAGACACAACCGAAGTAATATGTGGCTAATTTAGCCACACATTTTGACGTGCCTTTCGTGATGCGGTCATACCTATCTACACCTTTTACTTGTAATATCATTGTGTTTCCATTAATGCTTTTAAAAGTTAAATTACGTGTTCTTTTTTCTGTTTTTTTTTCAAAACATTTCTCCTATAAAAAAAAATGTGTACTAATACTATTTATGTATTAAACATACTAAAATAGTATCTATAAGGAGTCGGTTAAAAAAGAGCACGTCTTTTATGTTATTTATGCTTTTTCCTGTACTGCTTAATATCATCATTTTCATGCATGGCTTTTTTCACACTACGCACAGCAACATGGATTCATCGGGCACATCATGTAATTGTTATGACAGCGACGACTGCGTCACGATATCGGAACACACGACGACCGACACGAGCATAATCTCAACCGCGTCTGACGCATCCAGTAACAACGACATGTCTGACAGTGACGGTGCAAGTGACAGCAACGGTTTTGACGACAACGAGTCGGACAGTGACTCGTACTATCGGGACGAATATGTCAGCGAGTACAGTTCGAATACAGAATCATCATATAACACGTCCGGATCGTACTCAGAGGTCGATGAAATCGGCTACCTGACTGACAGTGGCTCTGACGGTGACGCTGATAATAGTGACTGGGAGGAGATGACGTCAGATGATCTGCCCCGTAGGTTTTCGTACGTGCGTCCCAATGTATTTCCGGGGCTCAACAGGTTCACAGATTTAATTCGATCGCTTAGACGTAGATCGCGACGACCGTAAGTCATTTTTTTATTTTTATTTTATTTTTTGTTGCCAAGAGCCCGGTTACATATCATGGCTCCTGTCAGTCAGTCCTGACCTGACAGAATTCTCAGTCAGATTTATGACGGCGTTCTAGAAATGTTGTTATTCATAATTAATTAGAAGGACGCTATATTTCCTTTTTTCTATGTTATAGTATAATAAAAACTTACCAAGAGGGATTAAGATCTTGAAAATTAGGTTATATTAGCTTGAAAATGTCTGCTCATAACCATCATATTCTTCAACATCATGATCATAACATACATTTAAGTGAAACTATGCATGACGGTCGAAACTCGACCATCTTTTCCGCTTCCCAGTGCGCGTATCGCGAATCGCGATGAAACACACATTCGACACCCGCATTGTGATACGGGAACGACGATATGTACCAATTGCGGATCGAACACTTGAAATTGATAAATATGATAAAATGGTCATTAAAAGTTCATGCCGATTGAAAGTACAATGTAAATGATTACATACATACTTTCTCTTCTTAGAAACTATTTTTTAAAACGTGGATTTTCTTCATTTTTAATACGTTCAAGTCTAATTTTCAAAATCATATTTCAGAGTTGAAGAATCCATTCGAAAATCTCGAAGAAATAAGGCGTTGTAAGACTTTTTTATTTTAAGTTTTATTTAGTCTTTGATTTGATACTAACATAATGCGATCTAACAGATAACTCTGAACACTTAAGTTCTACATTTTATACTTTCAAATAATTAGAAATAAATCAATTTGTGTCCAGAATGGTGTGGACATGTAAAAAAAAATATTTTTTTTAACTATATAAAAGAAACTTTGAGCACAATGTCTGTTAGATTGGCATTTTATAGTTCTGTTGTTATTTGTGTTTGTGTAATTTACTCACACCTGACTCTAAAATTTTTAAATAACATTAGGAGGCCCTCTGCAAATGTTCACGGGTATTGGCTACTTAAAATATGAGAGACACATAGAGTACAAGTATATGCCCTCTCTTTCTAAACGTAACCGTAAGCTTACAGTTTATAGATAACTGTATGATTTCTCTGTTGTATTAATTATTTATTTAATAATTAATTTATTGACTGGTGTGTGAATTGTGTGGCCATATTGTTTTTGTATACAAAATGCAATGGTGGACTAACAGGCATGTTGTTTTTAGACTTTGGTGGTTCCCTTCTAAATGGTTTGTATTTAATAACTTTGACAACAATTGATATAATTTATCTGTTTGTGTACCTTAATTTTTTGTTGTTATGTGTATTATAATTTTAACTAACATTTGACTGCCTTTAGTATCTTGGTAAGAAGTTCGATGGCAGTTGCGTTTTGACTAAGAAGAGATTACCATGACGCGGTTCAGATGCATGCAGTGATGGGGTACAGATGCCTTTCAGATGTTTCACAGATCTGTCATTTAATTATTTTTACTTATAACTACCTACCTTTTTACTTATATCACTGCCTTTTTTTAAGTAGGGAAATCTTGCTATCTATAGCCACGGAGAAGGAGCCGTGGGTTATGTCGGATTCTTACCGACTACCCACTGTGTTCCGTCGAGCCGCTTTAATGATGGGGCCGCGGGTATTGGTTGGAATTCTTCCGCGAAACTAACATCATTGCCTAGCCTTAATAAGTTGAAAAAAAAAATATGCAGGTTGGAAATTTTTAATGGATCCTGGAGGAGAAACTCTTGACAGCCCAGCACTTTTTAACAAGTTCGATTCCCAATCACGGCAAGTGAATTTTCTAAAATCTTTAAATGTAGTTCCATTTCTTTTTAAAAATAAAGGAATATTTCCTTACCGTAAAATTTGCTATCCAGTATTTCAAGTACTTTCCCTCCAGGGCCAATTGTATATTTCTACACACTGTATGTGATGATATAATGATGATACGAATAATCAGTCGAATCCTCCTACAAAAAAAAAGAGCTTGTGTCTTTGGCAACATTCAAAGATACCAAAATCGCCGCCTTGCTCCACGACTTGACGGTATTGCAATGACGTGACCTTGAAATTTTACTCCCAACGCGGCTAAAGAAGTTTTGGTGGCCTTACACCAAGAAGCTTATATTATCTAATACACTGGAGATTGCACTATGACCATTAACTTGTAACAAGAAAATATGACGTTGAATGACGCCTGTATGTTTTTTTATCTCTTTCACACCAACTTGCCAAGTTAGGTGTGAAAGGAATAAAAAAACATACAGGCGTCATTCAACGTCATATTTTCTTGTTACAATTTAATGGTCATAGTGCAATCTCCAGTGTATTAGATAGAAGCTTCTTGCCTTACACTGACCGCTTCAAGCAGTTGAGACTGACGGCATGCAGCCGCGACCGCGCGGTGAACTATAGACATTCATTCAGTGCCGTACACGGACTGCTTGAGCAGTCGCGACCGCTTCAAGCCGTCAACTGCGCGGTTTGTAGCGACAGCTCGAGCAGTCAACGACCGACCGCTAGAGCAGTCCGTGTACGGCCGCCCTTTCACTTCAAGAAATGGTTAATGATACTAGTGTTTGGTGTTCCAGCCGCGAACGTTCTTGGACCCTCGAAGAGTGCACCATCTGTTACGAGGTGATCCTCAAGAACCAGGAGGTGATGTCACTGCCGTGTACTCACAACTTTCACTCGGCGTGCATCATGCCGTGGCTTCAGCAGCAGCAGACTTGCCCCAACTGTCGGACCAGCGTCAATTGATCTCCTTGGTAGGTATTGTTATAGGTGTATATTTTAAAGGATTTTTTGTCATTTTTTAAATTATATGATAAAGTTTATGAAAGTGTAAAACGTTTCCCTATTTTTGAGTCTTTGCAGTCAGTATGTCTGATCGTCCGTCTGTCACCAGTATATTTAAAAAAAAAGAAAAATTGTCCACTACTGTGACAACGCCCAATTGCCAATAAAATTTTGAAGGTTCAAATAAACAAAACAAAATCGTAATTTTTCATTAAAAAAAGTAAAAACCTTGTAGTTATTATAATTATAATAAACTAGATTATCGCCCGCGGCTTCGCCCGCGTTTTCAAAGGAAAACCCGCATAGTGGGATTTCCGGAATATAACCTATCCTATGTGTTAATCTTAGTGTGTGCTAAATTTCATTGTAATCGGTTCAGTAGTATTTGCGTGAAAGAGTAACAAACACACACACATCCTCACAAACTTTCGCATTTATAATATGTATTAGTAGCACAGAACATTAAACAAATAGAAGTGCTATAATGTCATAATTTGTATGAAAACCAGTGTCGCCAAACCCACACATTTAAACCGATAGTTAAACAGTACACTACAAGTAAACTATGCCTTTGATTGGACAGCTTAATTTGAGTAAAAACTGACTTAGGTTATAAATTCAGCATTTCAATATGTACCCTAACGCACCATGTTACGTTTTATTTTAGTATAACATCCCTAGGTATATTTTATTTCTTACGGATTAAGGTTCATTTTGACTAGATATTTGTATACAATTTTGACAAATTACGACAAGCGAAGTTATAACATAAAATATACATATGTAAAATAAATAAAAATAAGACTTACCGATGGTATGAAATGCCTCCATTGATGATATTATTTCGTCTGCTATCATTTTTGCACTCTATTATCGAACAACACGTCCTAATTAATGAATAAATATGGAAAAAAGGTTTGACAGCTGACAACCGACTCGAAAATTTTTCTGCGCACAACTGAGAGCAAGTTAGGTGATCTAAACTTATCATTGACACGTGGGCCACGCCCACATCACATTTCTATTTGTTTTTACTGTTCTGTGATTAGTAGGAAGGATAAAATAAAAAATGATAATTTACTATCCAATGTTTAGTAATTTTCTTATTCGGACCAGTAGTCAACAAAATCTTATGTATTAATAGATCTATGTATATTATGTATATGTATATTATGTATATTATGTATATGTAACGTCAAAACCACCACCCTTAAATATTTTCAAAAATGACAGCATATTAAAATAACTTTTTTTTCTTTTCAGATATGAAGGTAGAAATCAGCAGGATCTGAATTCGAATTATGGCGGGAATTAAAGATTTTTTACGAAATTGCACCTTAACCCAAAAATGGAGGGAAGAAGACACAATATTTTTTTTTTTGGGTATAAGTATTCATCATAATGAGACTAAATATGTATTTCATAATGTATAAAAAATTAATTGAATCAACTATTTACTATACAATTGATTTAGAGACTTAATGTATGGATTATTATTATCACAAAATTATATATGAAATGAACTAATAGTTTTTTTCAATGATTTTTTTTTTAATAAATCTTTGTATACCGCCACTAGCATTGTAGTTATTTTTTCTATTTAGATGTTATTAGTATGTATTAAATCGCATAAATAAGGATTTTAGAAACTCTTTTTTTGAGGAAAATTATAATGTTTGTAATTTGAACCTGTTATTTAAATAATTTACATAAAAAAAAAATTGTAACGCATCAAATTATATTTTAAAATGATGTCTTTAATTTATTCATGTTTTTTTAATCTGTGATTAAATGTCAAAGTCAAGATGTCAAATAGTTTGGCGCGAAATTATATTGTGTTATGCGTTATGTCGGTTAAATAAATATGCAATAATAATATAAAAAAAAAAATGTTTTTATAAGTAAGATAATGAGGCACTTATAAAAATGTAGTACCAATAAGTAGCTGAAAATATTAAAATCCTGTTAGTTTAAGAGTGATCAAAGTTTTTGCTGTTTGAAAAGTTACCTTTGCTTTGTGTTTGTTTTTTTATGAATTACTAACTTGTTTCTTTACATTTATTAATTTATTTCTATTTAATATTCAAAGTTTTTTCTGTGCTCTCTGTATCAGCATAATATATGTACTTTAATCATTAATAATCCTCATTCCTTTCTTACTAATACTGTTACTTGACTTCATCTTTATTAGGCAAAGAGTTTTTTCTAGATGTGACTTATAAAAGTTTGAATATCAAAAATGCTGTGATCTTAGCAATATATGGTTTCTTATTGTATCAACTAGAAATTAGTGAATTTGAATTGTAAATAATATGTTATAGCTATTGAATAAATGATATAGATTTTGAAAGAATTGTTTTATTATTACCAACCTTTACAAGAATAAATAGTTTGGAAAATCCAAAAGTGCACGCCTCATAATTTTTTTTTTAATAATTAACTATTTATTAATTATTATTTTTGTTTATTTAATAACAATTAAACCACATCGAATCAGACCCTGAAAAATGAAAGGGTTCTATTCCTGAGCATACTCAAGCGTAAGAGAAAAAAAAAGACTCGATTAGTAAAGTATTTCGGTCGCTATCGTGTTAACAAGAAAAAGGATCCGCACATACAGACACACGGACGTCCAAGACAGAACTTTTTTAAACTGTTTTTTAACTAGTTTAAATAACAAAAATGACATCAAAAATATCATGAATGTTAAAAATAGTGTTTTTTCTTAATATGTGTGTGTATGTATTATCTTACAGAAGCAATGTATGATACATAAAGACATTTTAAGTTTGAAAAATCAGATGTTTTGCGCGAAGTGACAGTAGTACCCACCTCAACGCTTCGCTTATGAGGCGTGCAATATAGAACATTAATTTGTTACATCTATACCAATATCAGACCGCCTCCCTGGTTACAGTGGTTCACGCGTGAGCGTAGAACCGAGGGGCCCTGGGTTCGATTTCCGGTGAAGGAAAAAAATGTCTCAGTCTGGTAGGACACAGAAGGCTGATCACATAGTCCCTAAAGAAAATCGATCAATGAAACAGATGTATGCATAATGCATTACCCCAGTTGGGGACACGGGACTTCACTATACCAAATACCAATATTATAAAGAGGAAATTTGTGTGTATGTTTTTAAAGAGTAGACTCAAAAAGCACAGGTTGGATTTGGATAAAATTATACAGAAAAATTTTAAACTTTGCGTTGGTTCTACATCAGAATAATACACAGTAAGTAAAATTAAGCTTACTGTGTATTACTCTGATATAATCATAATATGTATTACAGATATAGACAGGCCTCCTATGAGAGTAAGGGTGCTTTTCCACTATAGTCTGTCCACTATAAGAATTGCTTTTTGACAGCTCGACGGGTGATACCAGAAGTGATGTTCAAAAGATTATCGATTGTGATACCATTTCAATTATAAATTCAAAATATTATCATAAATCGACTCAGGTACCTAAATAATAATTACAACGTAAACGTACTAATAAGATATGTAATAATAAGACTACATATCTATGCATTGTATGTTAAAACTAAACTAAACTAATATTTTATTATTTATTGGTTTCTATCTTACAATTTGGTTGTCTTTGCGTTTAAATTATATAACATAATAGAAGAGTTTTTATGTATCGGATATATTTTACAGAGTATTTCTGTCGATTATTTTAATCTATCGACCCATCATTGAATAATTCTGTGTAGGCATCACTAAGTGGGCGGGACCTGTCCATGAAGTACGATAATTATTTGTATGACATTTTAACATAGACAATACAATCCTACATAGGCGTGAAGCTGTCAAAAAGCAAATAATATAATGGACAGAGTATAGAGATGTACTTTGCACGTAGCATAGCACACTTACTTAGAAAACTTGTTTGGGAGTAGAGACAGGCGCGGTCCTAGCCTGACATTTGGGGGGGGGGGGGTCACGCGGCTGAAAATGTAGCAACCCCCTCCCCTCCAAATCATACCTACTCTTCAAAAATCGTAGTCAATACAAGTTATAATACATACATATTTTTTTTTTATATTTTACGAACATTTTCAGCGTTTACGGCTGTATTGACATTAAGATAAGACAGGAGTTTGATTTTATTACAGCTTATAGATATATTATACTTGACTTAATTTAATACATGTAAGCGTTCTGAATGAGTAAAGGGCAACCCCCTTTTTAAGTTTAAAATTATTGAAAATATTTTTGTTTTATATAATGTAATTAAAAATTCATAATATTTTTCGTAATTATATAGGAATATCTGTGTTATAAGACGTTACTTTGTACCAAATTTCAAGACTCTGTGTTTATAGGAAGCACCCTGTAGGTTTTGATTCCCTTGCGAATGTCGAAATTTGCGAAAATTTTCAGCATTTACGTCTGTATCTTTGGATTGCGTTGGCTTATAAGGTTAATTTCTTCACAGCATTTAGGGGCCGTAGACTTGAGTAGGTATTCGATATAAATTTCAGCTTGATACTCTACGCGTTCCAGACAGATAAAATCAAACGTATTAAGCCAACGCAATCAAAGGATACAGCCGTCAATTTTTTTTAACTTTAAACCAGGGATTAGTCACTTTAATAGTTGTCTATGAGAAATACAACAAAACCAGATTAAAGAGAATGCTGCATGCTGTTAGGTGTCGGTGTGCGCGTTCACTCTCATCATTTTTCTCCATCGCGCCAAAAAAAGTATAACTTCAAAAAAACAATAATTACTCTATGACAACTTCATACACGTGTCCACTATCATCGGGCGATCTACGTTAATACACGGGTACTGGGTAACCATCGTTGTCTTTGATGGTCTTTGCCGTCAATTTTCGTGGATACCTTTTGAAACACTCGATGTCAACCATGCATGGTGATTGGCGGTTGTAATGCCACATGGTCCAAGAATCATATTCGTGATTAAAACATAATATCGGTCTGGATCGGTTTCTGTATTACAAATACACATACAATCATCTATTTTATCTGCCTGAATTCTTTCGACTAACCTGAAATTAAAATGTGTGCATGCTGCAAGCCTGATTTTTGTCATTCAATTGAATACATATCCATCATTGAATAATCCCAAAGATATGTTGCGTTAATGTAACTCAACAGTGACCGGTTTTTTTTGCTGGAAAACACGTGTGGTAATGTCGACCCGTCACTTGATATTTGTCCGGAAAAAGCAGCAGTTGAATAATTTCCATCCATTTCGGATTACATTTAAATGTAAAGAATAGATAAACAGCTGTAAAGTGCCTCTTATGAATAAAATAAAATAAAATAAAATAAAAATAAAATAGATCTGGCCGACCATAATATTATGTCATTGCATCTTGCGCATATTCATGCGTATGACTTGGGCTACCTGTGTATGTCGCCGGTAAAATAGTAAATAGACCAACATTTTCTGCATCTTCTTGTCTGTGCTAATTGCATCACGTAAATGGATGTAATCTTCAAAACGCAATTAAGCTTGGTTCAACCGAATGAGGGGGCTCCGATTCAATTTCAACGTTATAATAATAGTCAATGCAATATTGTTGACACAGTCCACAAAATCGCAACAAATAACTGTCAGAATTTTTACATTTTATAGAATTTCTTTTTAATAATTAATCAAACTAACCTTCTTGGTTAGTTTCCTCACCAAAAATACCTTATCAATTTCTGAAAGCACGCGTAAACACAAATATTTGAGGAATTTTTATGTATCTGCTCTAATGGCACTTTTCAATAATTGATTTAAAAAAAATATATATACCTACAGACAATAGTTTATTCACCCTTTTTAATTATTTTACACAAAATAAATTTTATTTGACAGGATTGACAACTACCTAATGATTGACATGTACGAAAATCAAAATTTTGGGAAAATAATTATTATTCGTCTAGTTACGCGGATATTATATTAATCAATATAATATCACTACATCGTATAAAACAAAGTCGCTTTCTCTGTCCCTATTTCCCTATGTCCCTTTCTTTGTATGCTTAAATCTTTAAAACTACGCAACGGATTTTGATGCGGTTTTTTTTAGATAGAGTAATTATTCAAGAGGAAGGTTTTAGTACATACATAATTTATTAGGTTTTAGACAAAGCGGGCGAAGCCGCGGGCGGTAAGCTAGTATTTAATATAGGTATGTGCACGTGAATTATAATTTGTATTAAAGAAAGTAGGTTGTGTTAGTTCCATTTTTTGTAAAATTTAAAAGTTATTTTAAAACTAAAAATCATTAAAATATTTTCAGCCATTTTGAGTTTTAAACTACATAGTTACATAACTACAATGTCTATTTTATATGTGTATTGTGTAAGATAGTATAACTATGTAATTACAATGTCTATTTTATACGTGTCTTGTGTAAGATATTAGTAAATTGACATAAGCTACTTTTAACACGCTTCTATTAGCTTCACCAGTATGTTTGTGGGTAACCGTATTTTTAGACTTGATTTTGGCTTTATTTTGAACAGACAGATTTAATTCAAACCTTGTACACTTATTAAGGACTAGCTGTTCCCCGTGGTTTCACCAGCATTGCTCCACTCCTATTGGTCTTAGCGTGATGATATATAGCCTATAGCCTTCCTCAATAAATGGGCTCTCTAACACCGAAAGAATTTTTCAAATCGGACCAGTAGTTCCCGAGATTAGCGCGTTCAAACAAACAAACTCTTCAGCTTTATAATATTAGTCTAGATTTGTAACAATCCAAAATTTCATAAGTTTAAGCATGTTTTTTTAGTTTTTTTTTCTACCTTAATTATTACCAGTAAACCATTTACCAGTGAAGAAACAGGTTTTCATTTGTATTATTGTAACTTTTAATGATAATTCACCAGATAATTTTAATACATCATGATTCAGTTATTAATTATGTATTCATATGCTACAGTCAAAACCCTGAACCAGTCAATATCCTTATTGACGGTTATTAAGGTTATTGACTATGGGAATCGGTTAATATCCTTATTGACTGATTTTATTTGACAAAATCAGTTAATAAGGTTATTGACCGACACCCTTAGTCAATAACCTTATTGACTGATTTAAAGAGCAGACATTCAGTCAATATAGGTTTTAACCAACGCGAACGTACTGAATAGATTTTAACACTTAAATCTTTCTGTAATGGGCAAGTAAAACAATAGCGAGTTTTACTTGCCCATTATATATGCCCAGATAACATATGGATTTAATTAACGCTTTTAAAACTTGTATAGCTTTCTGCCACCTAAGTTGGCGCAAAGCTCTCACTTCATTTCGTCTGTTACCAAAATGATATTGTAAGTAAAAAGGTTGTAGACAGGGTACCAACACTACATGCGATCTTCAGCCGATGCCCACGCGATTTAAACATCAAAGTGAGATGGCACGATTCAACTATCGTGAGCGAGATGGCACGATTCAACTATCGTGAGCGAAAAAGAGACAACTTGAGTAACATATGGCTAATTAGCCACACATTTTGACGTGCCATTTGTGAGGCACTCATACCTATGTACACCTTTTTACTTGTAATATTGTGTTTGTGTAGTGTTTCCATTAATGCCTTAAAAAGTTAAATTACGTGGTCTTTTTTCTATTTTTTTTTCTCAAAACATTTCTCTTATAAAAAATGTGTACTAATACTATTTATGTATTAAACATACTTAAATAGTATCTATTATAGTAATAATATAATAGTATCTATTAGTCTGTTAAAAAAGAGCACGTCTTTTATGTTATTTATGCTTTTTCTTGTACTGCTTAATATCATCATTTTCATGCATGGCTTTTTTCAGACTACGCACAGCAACATGGATTCATCGGGCACATCATGTAATTATTCTGACAGCGACGAATGCGTCACGACATCGGAACACACGACGACCGACACGAGCATAATCTCAACCGCGTCTGATTCATCCAGTAACAACGACATGTCTGACAGTGACGGTGCAATTGACAGCAACGGTTTTGACGACAACGAGTCGAACAGTGACTCGTACTCATCTGTCATTGAGTCCAGTTCGAATACAGAATCATCTATCACGTCCGAATCGTACACAGACATCGATGAAAACGGTAACCTGACGTTGCCCAATGATAATAGTGACTGGGAGGAGATGACGTCAGATGATCTGCCCCGTAGGGTTTCGTACGTGCGTCCCAATGTATTTTCGGGGCTCACAGATTTAATCGGAGTTAAACGTAGATCGCGACGATCGTAAGTCATTTTTTTATTTTTTGTTGCCAAAAGCCTGGTTACATATTATGACTCCTGTCAGTCAGTCCTGACCTGACAGAATTCTCAGTCAGATTTAT
>CAJQZN010039297.1:15708-35933 GCA_907164685.1 Colias eurytheme | reverse complement strand
ATTTCTTTAGTCGCGCTCCTTGGGCCGGAGCGTTCTGACGTGTGCTCTACGCTCGATTTTCCTTCATACCGAAGTGAAAGTTGCTCTACTTCATTAAATTTAATATTTTTGTTAATTGATTATTTTTATCTTAGTTTTGTGCAAATATTCGTATTTTTAAACATTTGATTTCGATATGGAAAATAAACGAAAAAAATACGCGTGTAGCTACTAGAAAAAAAATTATCTTCGAACATAAAGTTAATGAAACCAAATAGATTTCAAAGGTGATTGGCAACAATTTCTTTATTTTACGGGGTGTCAGTAAAGGGATGTATATTTCTTTAAAACTAAAGTAAGCTCATAAATTTTCTTATAATATAATTTTTTTGAAGTTCCAAAAATGTTTATTTTTCGTTTGAGAAATACGAAATATAATATAAACTTGTATTGAGAACTTGAACTTCCCAAGTTCATCCGGGGAAATCCCCATACGGGGAAAATGATTTGTTTACTCCAAAATTGATCCGAGGTGTTTTAATTTTTTCTTCTAGTCATTTTCAACGTAGCGGCATGTTGTTTGATTATTAATTTTGTAACTTAAATACAGGATGTTGGTTTTATATTCTGATCTTACAGACGCGCTGACAAATTTAGTCCGCCATTTCTAGTTTAGTCTACCAACTCTAAGTACCAATATTAAAACGAATGGATTATCATCACATCATCAAAACTCAGATGTAATGGAAGATCACAATAACATAGAAAATTCAGTGGGTGTTGAGAACTAAACAAACAGAAGTAACAGAGACGCGAAGAATAAAAAAAGAGGACGAAAACGATAATTCGTTGATGCTTTCCCTTTTCGACGTATTGTTAGGGTACATCACCAATCTGCAAAAAACAAAACTGATGATTCCCAATTGCTGATTAAAAATGAAAAACAAATAATCGACAACAATGGTGAAAATTTGCTGATCACAATGAAACATCCTTCAGTGGTAGCAGATTTACTCATTTAAAATGTATCGGTGAACAGCGTAAAGGAGAGGAGGACAGGAAAACATTATGAATGTGGATGGTGGATTGTATACAGGGAGTAATCGATAAGTATGTGCAGGCGATTATGACGTTATTATTGCAGGTATCAAAAAACTTAAAACTGATATTGAAATTACTTTACCTAATGAGCAAAATGACAATAATAACTTTTTAAAAGTATAACGAGAAATATCTAAAAAATTTACTTTATACACTCCCATATCAAAAAGGGAAAATGGGACTAGTAGAAGTTAAATGTCTAATTCCGGCAAAAGACATGAATGCGGAAGATGCGGTTAAAAAAAATTTAATATTTGAAATACAATGCAAAAAATAACACTTTTGTCATAGATAAGAATCATGACTATTTTTTCCAAATTCAGGGACAACTAAACGTTGCAGAAGCAGAAGTCTGCTTATTTGCTGTTTGGACTGGAGTGAATCATTCGTTAAAAATAGAATATACAGGGTGTAATCGTTAAGTGTGCACAGGCGATTATTCCGTAACTATTACAGATATCAAAAAACTTTAAACTGATATCGAAAGTACTTAACCTAATGACTAAAATGGCCATAATAAATTTTTAAAAATAATACGAGAAATATCTAAAAAATTAACTTTAAGCCCTCCCATACATTTAGTATGAGATATGAATATCCCATGTACATGGGTTGATCCAAAAGTAATGATAATCAATATTAAACAAGGTCATTACAGTTAAAATAATTATGTATTTCTCTAGATAGTCTTCTAACTAGATAATACTTCGATATTTTTTTTCCTTAACTTAGAAAAAAAAAACTTTGACTTCATCTACAAAAACCCCTCAAAATCGGCCATCACTTCGCTGTCGTCTTAAAATTTCTTATATCGACGGTGTTTCTTGTGCCGAGGTAAGAGATAGAATTAACTAGGAGCTAGATCTTACAAACAGGGTGGGTGTTCAAGCATTTTCAATGCCGATTTTTGATTGGCAGCCATCGCAACTGACGCTTTGTGATCTGGTGCGTTGTCTTGGTGAACCAACATTCAAGACCGAAGTTTGCCATGTCTCTTTTTCTTACTAACCTACCCGCAATCTTTTAATTTGGTCTGTGTAGTAAGAGCCCTGTGTAGTAGTGGCTACCTTCTTAAAATATTCCACATTTCTTCAGCGTCCCAAAAAACTACGGCTTTAATCTATCCCACTAATTTTCACTTTGAAAATCTTCACCGTCACTTTGGAAGCTCGCATCCAGGCCATTGATTGTTTCTTGGTTTCAGCATAAACATGGTGAACCCAGGTAACGCCCATGGTCACAAATCGTGACAAAAAATTATCCTGATCTCATTAAAAATTTAGAAATTCACCCTCTAAATATCGAATCGTTGTTTCTTCTTTTCGTCGGGAAACATTCTGGCTCGCACTGTTCACATTAAAATTAATGTTAATACTTGGAAACGTGGCCTGTAGATATAATTTTTTTGTGATAACTTAGTGATTACATAAGCAAGCATAAAACATTTATTTTATATTTTTATGTGCACAGAAAATACCCAATTATCATTACTTTTGGATCAACCTATACATTTAATATGAAAGATTTTAGCTTTTTTTTTGTTTTTTTGGTTTTCTGCTTTAATTACTTCGCAAATTTGGAGGGAAGTTCATTTAGAAACTGTAAATAGACCTCCTCATTGTATTGCACAATAAGGACGTCACTTCGAAAATCTACTATGAATACAAAATGTATGGGAAATAAATTGTATGGGAGCGTTTAATGTAACATTTTTGGTTATTTCTCGTTTTATTTTTAAAAATTTATTATGGCCATTTTACTCATTAGGTTAAGTACTTTCGATATCAGTTTAAAGTTTTTTGATATCTGCAATAGTTACGGAATAATCGCTTGTGCACACTTAACGATTACACCCTGTATAAAAAAGTATGTAACTTTTAGGCAAAATAAAATGATGGACCATTATCAAGATTTTACATAAACTGCCTACTGTCAGAATTGATTGATTCGAGACTTCAGCATTCGATGCCATCAAGGACCCATCCTATATCATTCAAGCGATTGAAAAAAAAGAGATAAATCCAGTGCAACCGATAAAGCATCAGAATGCTAGCAAAAGATTTATTAGTTTTATAAATATAAATCTATATATTATACATAATATAATAAATCTGTAGAAGACGCAAAGACTGACATCCGCGCGGACGGAGTCGCGGGCGGAAGCTAGTCAGAAATAAATATCTTTTGTTTTCATTTCTGTATTTTTCTATTTTATAATTTTTTAACACAAACATTACATTTTTTTTATTATATACAAAATTTGTTTATCCGTTTTATTAGTTAAACTGAACAACTTTCACTAAGAAACTTAGGTCGAAAAAAATGTATAGAGTTATGCATTTTGTATGGAAAGCTTATTTTTTTTTATATTTCGTCCAAATTTATTTGTAAAAGTTGATCAGTTATATAAACATGAAGTTGAAGATATCAATAGAAAGTATTCGCAAATCTTGTGTACTGATAAAAAAAATCACCCGGTGTAATTTTCACGAAAATTGTTTCAAATTGTCATTTTTGGTACTTGTTACGAATATTAAATTATACGAATGATTTAATTTTTAAAAATTAAGTGGAGCAACTTTCCCTTAGTACATTTGTATTATTTACATATAGGATGACAGGATGCATTTGTTTGCACTACTAGACCAAGCCCTTAAAGCGTTTATTTTAATAATAATAATAATTCTCAAAGCGTAAACACGAAGGCGTCGAACGTGACTTGGCCGCTCTAGAAGACAAAGTGGCAACCCTCGACGGGGAGGCAGCAAGATTGGCCGGCATTCATGGAGACCATTCTACCGCTATTCACAGCAAACGGGATGAAATTACCAACGCCTGGCAGAGATTGGTGGAGAAGGCTAAGGTGAGCATTTGTAGTGACATGGCTTTTATTACCCCCAAAAATACATTGTATAGTTTCTTAGTAAAAAAAAAAAATCATAATTTTGGCAAATAAATATATATTTTTTTATTTTTGTAATTCTGTATAATGTGAAGCTTTATGACTATTGACTATTGAGTTTTAAATTTATTAATTTAAATAAGGTTTTCAATCTTTCCGTCTCTTTATTTTTGTTCAGTAATCTTTGACTTCTGTTCTTCAATAATTTTAATGTACATGGGCCTATAGTGTTTGACAAACCAACTGTTCATGTATCGCTATAAGTAACGCTATATCGCTTCCTCCGTGACTACCGTCAGTAGTCGTGAATGAAATCTTTGCCAACAAACAATATACCAACTGACTTTATTTTAACATTTTCTACCGCATACAACTTTTTAATATACCAACTAATTTTTTAACTTTTACCACCTCAGGAACGTTTTTTAATGTATCGTTTCGAAAATGTTTGCGTAAAAAACCAACTAATAATGAACGCTACATCGATCCCTCACTGACTACCGCGACCTGATGTTGTGAATGAAATCTTTGGAAAACAATTTTTTTAATACCAACTAACTAATTCTTAACATTTTTCTTACTTTATCAGGAACGTCGTCTAGCCCTCGAGTCCTCCTACGCATTACACCGCTTCCTAGCCGACTACCGTGATCTAGTGTCGTGGATGAGTGACATCCGTGCTCTGATCGCAGCTGATGATCTGGCCAAGGACGTGCCTGGCGCGGAAGCATTGTTGGAGAGACATCAGGAACATAAGGTAACTATTTGTTGGTGGGTTTTTATTTGGGAAAACAAAAATAATATAGATCTTTTCATAAATAATACAAGCTATTTGTTGGTTGATGGATTTTTATTTGGGGTAACAAAAAAATTATAGATTTTTAATAAAAAATACACTTACTACATTCAAAACTAAAAATTTAATAACACACAAATAGAAGAAATGACTTATACTCACAACTCATAACTGTCCAAACCATAGAAATCTAAATAACAAGACACTAGAAGTCGTAAGCGTGCGTGACCTTGTCGCCACTCAGGTGATTTGCACATCACCAGTGCATTCGTCACTGTTCAGTTGCTCTGGAGACGTATGAGTGTATACATGGTGTGTTTCAGCAATTCCCATTGCGGAAATTCTTCCACAAGTTGTAATTATACTTATAAAGGAATAATATTTCATCGGAAAATATTTTTTTTAGAAATAATGCCGTTTTTCCTTAAAATTATAGAATATTTACAAGTATTACGAGTGTCACCATAGTAATCGAAATAACAATGAATGACACAGTCGACCATTCTTATTATCACGTTTGTTCGTATTGGAGCAAAAAGTCTCATATACTTAGGGATGTTATTCTAAAATAAACCGTAAATTCGTGCGTTAGGATACATATTCAAAAGCTTAATTTAATAGTTAAGTTAGTTTTCACTAAAATCAAGCTGTCCAATAAAAGGCATAGTTTACTTGTGTGTACTGTTTAGCTTTCGGTTTGAATATGTTGATTTTGGCTACAGCGGTTTTCATACGAATTATGACATTATAGCACTTCTATGTGTCTTGTTATTTAGATTTCTATGATCCAAACCAAAACTCTGCCTATGTGAGTATTAGGCAGTTTTTTAATAAGTGATAGTGATACAAATGACTTTGAACATTATGTCTATGAAGTAAACTGTTAATTTATATATAAAAACAATAATTTCAGTTTGAGAACTTTGCATATGCATATAAAACAAACATTTTTGTACAATAATTTTTTTGATATCACTAAATTCATATAATCTCGAAAACCAAATGTCATCTCATAAAAAAACAAAATGTCGCCAGGGCGAGATGGACGCGCGCGAGGACGTCATGGCAGCATGCATATCAAGCGGTGAAGCGCTTGTCGCCGGTGGACACCGCGGAGCCAGCGAAGTGCAGTCAGCGCTGGACGCGCTGCGCAAGGAGGCTGCAGCGCTGAACGCGCTGTGGGAGCAGCGGAGGATACTGTACTTGCAGTGTATGGATCTGCAGCTGTTCTATAGAGATACTGAACAAGCAGACGCGTGGATGCATAAACAGGAGGTGGGTGAACTGCTAGAAAATGTATTGTTGGTTCAAAATGGAAAGATAAATATTGAATTTTGTATATTTTTAAAGGTAAATTCAGATTTTAATAGTTTTAAATTTTATAAATGAGAGAAAAACCAAAATTTCGTTTTGAAATATGTACAACAGAAGTTGAAGTAATGATATTATATTGTTGAATTATTGAAAATTTTACGGCGTAAATTACTCTTTTTAATTCCGTCTTAAAAAGTGATATTGTTAACCAGAGTTTAAAATTGATAATATATTACGTTACTAGCTGAACATCAATATGGTATTTTAAGACTGTCAACTGTGTCTTTCTACATCTTTTTTAAATTATTTAATTAACTTACAGGCATTCCTAGCTAACGAAGACGTTGGAGACTCGCTCGACTCTGTGGAAGCTCTGCTCAAGAAGCATGAAGACTTTGAAAAATCTCTCGCTGCTCAAGAAGAGAAGATCAAAGCATTGGACGAGTTCGCTACCAAGCTCATTGAGGGACAGCATTATGCTGCTGACGATGTTGCCCAGCGGAGAGAGATGGTAAGTTACGAATTTATACATTAATTTGTAATACATTTTCCGTGGTATTAACTTGTTTTTGAAGTTTTACTAAGTTTTTTATAGTAGAGCAAAAAAAATATATCTATTATACTGAGTTATAGGTAGACTAGTAATAATTCAATGTAATCATTAAATTTTTGTATTAAATAAGTAACTGATTTAATTTGTTTATATCTTGATGAAGGTATACATTTAAATAATTTATATTAAACAGAACAATTATTAAATAAACCTATTAAAAATGTTAAGCATAGTCATTGTTATATTATATTACTATATTATATTACTATTGTAATAAATAAGTATACTACAAATGTGACTATTCCTACACAGTTGTTGGAACGCCGTGCTGCTCTTCTAGAGAAGTCGAACCAACGTCGTGCGCTTTTGGAAGACGCTTATAAGTACCAGCAGTTTGAGAGGGACTGCGATGAGACCAAGGGTAAATGAGTTCATTTTCTTATGATTTGAAAAATTAATAATGTATTCGGATAAATGTTGTTTATGTGTAAAGTACAATTCGGTTTGAAACAAAAATTCAAACTTAAATTTTTTTTGTATGTATGTAAACTTTTACAAGTAGGTATACACTTACACGTACACTTTATAAAGTGACTTTTTTAAACTAACAATGATACATTGTAGACTGAAGATGCAATTTCTAGTAGTTTTCAGTTAAGCTTTTTACGTTAACTTTTTTTTTAATTACATAATAACTGTATTCAATTACTAAAGTAACTTTCGCAGTATCCAATCCATTTAGACATGCATATTCTTCAAAACTAACCAAACTAACCTCCTCCAGGCTGGATCAACGAGAAGCTCAAGTTCGCGACCGACGACTCGTACCTCGACCCCACCAACCTGAACGGCAAAGTGCAGAAACATCAGAACTTTGAGCAAGAACTACTGGCCAATAAGCCGCGTGTGGACGAAATAACTGTTACGGGACATAAGCTTTTGGAGCAGGAGCATTTTGCTAAACGTAAGTTTTGTGTCTGTTTTTAGATGTAATTATAAGTGTTTGTGAAAATTCATATTGTCATAATATTCATTAAAAAATTTTTTTTTTTTCTATTTTTCTTTCATTTCTGAACTTGATATGTTGATTTTGGCACCTTACTAAAATTTGTATCATATGTAGCGTCAGTTTTAATCAATACTTACTTTTAATTTTGCAATTTGTAGTATGTATCTTTATTATTTACTCAATCTGTACTGGTAGATGTAGTTCAAGTTAGCGAACTAATAACTGCCAACAAATCATAACGAACATAACAGTACTAATCTTTTTTTTTTTTAATAGTGGGGAAATATTCCAAATATAACCACGGCCCCCGGGGAAGGAGCCGTGGGTTATATCGGATTCTTACCGACTAAAACCCCACTGTGTTCCGTCGAGCCGCTTTAATGATGGGGCCGCGGGTATTTGTTAGGATTCTTCCGCGACCAACCTAACCTAATCTTTACCCCTCAGCACAAATTTCATCCCGCGTGGAAGAACTGGGCTCATCCTGGGAGAAGCTGGTGCAAGCGTCCGACCTGAAGGGCTCCAAGCTGCAGGAAGCAGCCGCGCAGCAGCAGTACAATAGAGCTGCTGAGGACATCGAGCTGTGGCTCTCGGAGGTGGAGGGGCAGCTGCTCAGCGAGGACTATGGCAAGGTATGGTGTAGATGTGTTCGCAATGGGCAGCTTTCGACGATCGAATCGAGCGAAACATCGACGATCAATTGTTGGGCCAATTCTGTCCATTATGTACAGGGTCTATTAAATTCTTTGTAGTGCAGCTGGTCACAAGAAAAAAGTTGTTTTTGTTGGAATTTTAAGTTTTTGTAATTTCTGTTAATAATTAATTCTTTATCTTAGCCTAAATGCGTCTAGTCTTTTGATTTAAAAAAAACTGCAATCACAATTTAGTTCTGCCATAATAATTAATTTGTGTCCAAATTTTTCATTCCTATTCAAATAATGATAACGATAAGTAAAAAATAACTTGTTAACCAAATAAAAGTCTTTGGAAAAAGAAAATTTCTAAATACAGATCAATGAAATTTCTAAATATAGAGAAATCTCTCATCATAGAAACCGATAGATAACAAAGCTATTGATAATTGAAATTAATTTGTGCTTTTTGCACTAATATTTTTATTAATTTATTCCTTCTATACAGGACCTAACCAGCGTGCAAAACTTACAAAAGAAGCATGCCCTACTGGAAGCGGACGTGAGCTCGCACGCCGAGCGTGTGGAAGCGTTGCGCAGTCAAGCGGAGACGTTCATTGAGAAGGGCCACTTCGACGCTAAGAACATTCGGAATAAAATTGTGAGTGTGGGGCATTTTTGTATGAATCTTAATATATATAAATCTCGTCACAATGTTTGTCCTCAATGGACTCCTAAACCACTTAACCGATTATAATTAAATTCGCACACCATGTGCAGTTCGATCAAACTTGAGAAATAGGATAGTTTAAACATGTAGGTATGTACCACGGGCGAAACCGGGGCGGACCGCTACTAGTAATATGTGTAGAGGATTGTCAGTAGTCATTTTGGTTCAAATCTAGCAAGTTAGCGAAAAAAATAATAAAAACATACATAGCTAATAGTGTTTGGAAATTTATTTACAAATAGTAACTTACTAATTCAATAAGGATAATGTATAAAAATTAATTGCTCAATTAGATTTTATTAAAAACAAAGTACATACTTTGTTGATATAATTGAAGCAAAAAAAAATAACTAAAAAGTCAGAGTTTCAATTTCGACATAATATGCGACTTTATTTGTCGTTTTTTGTAAACGATTTACCAATAATCAGTTATATTTGTAAAAATGCTCATGTTCGTTTTTTCTCAATATCAATATTTAAATAAATTTTATTTTGTACTGGTAGCTATGCCGCGCGGTTTCACCCGCGTGGCTCCGCTCCTGTTGGTCTTAGCGTGATAATATATAGCCTATATTACTCGTGGATAATGTAGCTTCCGAATGGTGAAAGAATTTTTAAAATCGGTCCAGTAGTTTGAGCCTATTCATTACAATCAAACAAAGAAACAAAGTTTTCCTCTTTATAATATTAGTGTAGAAAAATACAACAACATAATATGTCTATTCTTGATACAGGAAGCGCTAGTAGCCCGCTACGCCGCTCTAGAGAAACCTATGGCAGTTCGCAAGCGTCGTCTCCTGGACTCGCTTCAAGCGCAACAGCTTTTCCGTGATCTGGACGATGAAGCCGCTTGGATCAGGGAGAAGGAGCCGATCATTGCGTCTACTAATAGAGGTAGATTTGATTTTTTTATTAGAAGATTTGATAAAAAAATTCTCTTTGTGTCTGTCTTCTTCTTTAAATTACTTATCTACTTAATCTTCTTTTTTTTTTAAACTTTCCTTAGGGGTGTTTTCAGAAGTATTTACTTTCTCTGATAATGCTTTTGTTGTCATTTCTTTCAAAGATTGTTACTTCAAACTAATTTGTAGGCACATGGTGTATAATTACCGATTTCTTTGTTTTTGTTCTTGTACCATGTATTAATAACCCGTACAATTAATTACCTACCTAACATATATAACACACCAAACTGTGCAATAAAATACCCCTTCCTTTATCCAGGTCGCGATCTAATCGGTGTTCAGAACCTTATGAAGAAGCATCAAGCCGTAATGGGCGAGATGGGCCAGCACGAAGCACGCGTGGAAGCTGTGCGAGCTGCTGGTCAAGCGCTCATTGATGCACAGCACTTTGCAGCGGAAGACATTAGTGCTAGACTGCAGCAGCTGCAGAGGACCTGGTCGCAGCTGCACGAGAAGGCTCTCCAGGTAATTTAACATGTTTAATTGAAAGAAAAACATTCTTTTTTGTTATTACACGATTTTGGATTTTTCATTACTGTCTTTTTGGCTCAATGTTTAGCCCGTTAATCTTTAAATGGGATATTTTGGATTTAAGCACAGGAAATTTACAATAAACAATAGATCCATACTAATATTATAAATGCGAAAGTAACTCTGTCTGTCTGTCTGTTACTCAATCACGCCTTAACTACTGAACCAATTTGCATGAAATTTGGTATAGAGATATTTTGATACCCGAGAAAGGACATAGGCTACTTTTTACCCTGGTTTTATTCCGGAAATCCCACGGAAAATAAATTATTATTGAACTGAATGTGTAACTCAACAACTACTAAAGCCAATACTATTTCACAGCGCAAACAAGACCTAGAAGACTCTCTCCAAGCGCAGCAATACTTTGCAGATGCGAACGAAGCCGAATCCTGGATACGCGAAAAGGAACCAATGGCCAACACGCAAGACTACGGCAAAGATGAGGATTCTTCTGAAGCGCTGTTGAAGAAACACGAAGCGCTGTTGTCTGATTTGGAAGCGTTTGGAAATACCATTAAAGCGCTGAGGGAACAAGCTGATTCTTGTAGGGTGAGTTTTGCTTATTTATATCTTTTACTTTCACTGAAAATGAAGAACTACTTTGGTTTGTTTTATTGTAGATTTTTTTATGTGGATAAATTTTTCTACTATTCGGTCTTCAATTTAAACTTTTTTATAAATTTATTATTTGTGAGCATTTTGAAATAAGAAGTTCTGATGTTTACATTTTTGCGCAGTCAGTCGTGATTGCGTTTAATAATCGAAATTGGTCCCATTTTGAGTAAATTCATTTAATTTTAAAAAATACAAATCTTCCCTCTCAATAAACGTGTAATAGCACTATAATTATGTTCGTTAGCAACAAGAATCCCCCGTCGTCGACGTGTCTGGCAAGGAGTGTGTGGTAGCGCTGTACGACTATGCAGAGAAATCACCCAGAGAAGTGTCCATGAAGCGCGGCGATGTGCTCACACTGCTCAACTCTAATAATAAGGTAAATTATATGAATGGATAAACAATTTCATGGAATAAGGTACAACGTGATGGAAAAAAAATGAAGAAAAGTGTATGTTGTTTGTATGTTGATGATAATTGTGGTAAATGGGTTTTATTTTTACAAATCTAACTACTACATGCTTCTATAAAGTTTAGGTAAGAAGTGTAATAAGAAGTGTTAGGTGGGACAATTTTTTGGGTATATTTATAATTTACATGGCTCAAACGTGATTTTTATATTTTGTTATAGTAATCTATACTTACTAATATTATAAAGAGGAAAGGTTTGTATGTATGTATGTATGTATGGTTTTCACGCATAAACTACTGAACCGATTATATAATGAAATTTAGCACACTTAAAGAGGATAACTTGGATTAACACATAGGATAGGTTTTATCCCGGAAATCCCACAGGAACGGGAAATATGCGGGTTTTCTTTTGAAAACGCGGGCGAAAAGCTAGTCGTTTATATATTCTCGGATCCATTAAAAAAGTTATTTTGAGATAAGAAACATATACATCAATTCATTTTCATTTATGCTTCAAGTAAATCCAGCATGATAATTATTTAATCTTATACAAATATGGTATTAAAAAACTTTCTCGTTTTATCTGATAATACAAAACAATAAAACCAGTGCTGATATAGCATGGGGGAAGCGTGCACGCGTTGCGTCATTTAATAAGACAGTGATAACAATTATTTGTTCATTATTATTATAATTGGTGAATATAGTTGTGTGTAATAAAGTGAAAAAATAAAATTATAAGTGAAATATTCAATGTGATATTTTTAAATAAAATAGTTTTCTAAAATATTTAAGCATTTTTAAGAAGTAATATATGAAGTATAGGTTTAGGAAGGAGTATAAAAAATGTGCAAAAACTTCAATAATAAGAAGTGATAACAAAGTATCAAATAAAATTATAGATAATAGTAATAATTACATAAACATCAAAACCACATGGTATTTGGTTATGAAGCGCGTTCTGTGTGAAAATTATTCATTTTTCGAGACTGATATGAATTTTACATAAGAAACCAATGTTGAAACATTGACAGTGGACAAAAATATATTCATAAATGTTTTATTTTCTTGAAACAGTTTTACGGATAAAATAGTCAATATTAATGTTTGAAAATATAGTCGGACTTTGGTTCATACATAATAAAGAAAAGATGGCATTACCTTTGTAAATAAAACTGTCTCGATCTACTTAAAACCGCTTATACTACGTTTATACAGTCATAATTCATAGCATTGAAACTTCGACAACGCTCGAGCGAACCGAATACGAAAAGAGGACATTTAAAATTTAAATATTAAGATGAATCTCACGAAAAGTTGATTTATGGACAATGATTATTGTTAGTTGGTTGTGTTTTGTTCTTGTGTGTGATGTGTTCGTTCATAATAGGCGAAAGAGATATCTTTATGTGAGTTTTACACTGATTTATTTCGTATAAGCTATTTTTTTAAGTGGTTATAAAAACTTTACAAATATGTATTAGCTATGTTGTTCGTAAAATTGTGATTATATTATATAACCGTTCGTTTACGGACATCGCTTTTTATTAGGCCATGGTCCTTGGTTATTCAACGGAATATTATACGCGGAAATATTAATTTGACAGCAATTGTTTTGGGAGTTTATTTAGGGCTACTTTTTAAAGTTTTATTTCAAATAATTTTGAATAAAATAATGAGTCAGATATAGGACATATATAAATCTATATTCATGTATGTATGTCGTTTGAAATAACCGACTTATAGTTTGTGAATGCAGTGATGGACAGAATATTTATTTGTTACTCTTACAATTAATATTTTATAATTATACAATTTTGTTATTAATGTATGAAATTCATGAACAGGTTCAATTATTACCACTTTAAATTTTTATTTTAACATTATTTCGTTTACTTATCGTTACTTTTTCCCAGGACTGGTGGAAGGTAGAAGTGAACGATCGCCAAGGTTTCGTGCCAGCGGCCTACGTGAAAAAGATCGAAGCCGGTCTCTCCTCCAGCCAGCAGAACCTCGCTGACTCCAGTTCTATTGCTGCCAGGCAGAACCAGGTGATTGCACGATACTTGTTTTTAACACGTTATAAAATTCAGAAAATTTCGTTTTTTATTTGATATTTATTATAAGAGATTTTTTTCCGAAATAATAATTAGAACTAAAAATCTTATTATGTGTGAATAAATAGATTTTTATAGTACATTTTAATATTTTTTGCATTACCTACTTGATGCAGGATATTTTGAAATGGAATAAGGTCACTTCTATTATTAAACTAAATACAAACATGCTAATATGTTGTTGCAACTTGCAATATAAACATTCGCTAATATTGTATGTAAACGATTCTTAATAAGAATGAGCAGATGCATAATACTAGTAAAATCTTTAGCACATAGATTATTCTAGAAATATTATTACATATAAGAAAGAAGCTTTCCGCCCGCGGCTACTCCCGCCGGGTCTAGACTTAACTCGGTATACATTATAATATAGCTTTTATTTGTCAACCTTCCTCAAAAACCACGCTATCTATAAGTGAAACCGAATGAAGTTCCTTGAGAACTACGCTATCTATTGATGAAATAGAATTAACATTTATAATATATAAGTAATTTTTTTTATATTAATTATTCTTGTTATATATCACAGATCGAGGCTCAATATGACAACCTGTTGGGTCTAGCCCGCGAGCGCCAGAACAAACTCAATGAGACGGTCAAAGCGTACGTGTTGGTGCGTGAGGCTGCCGAACTGGCCACTTGGATCAAGGATAAGGTAATTTTGTTGTTAAATATGTGAAGCAGGAAAAAAATTCTTGTTATATCATACGATAAATGTGATTCTATTTGTACTTCTATTTAGTTTGAAGCATTCAAAAATTTATAAAATAGATTCAGGATATTTTGCAAAAGTTAAATTGTTAAGTTTTGTATTTTTGTTATAATCAGAGTTATACTTCTAGTCTATCGTATTTTTTTTTAAATACAATTTAATTTGCTACATTACACCGCGTATCTTCTGCATATAAATAACTTGTAAAAACTGCTATTTTATGTATATTTTTTAATACAATAATCTGTACTGTAAACATACCATACGACTCATAGACCTGCAAAACATAATTTTATCTATATAAAAAAATATCCCCGATAAATGCTCAGTACTAACCGTACCCCCACTCCACAGGAGATGCACGCTCAAGTGCAAGACGTCGGCGAGGACCTGGAACAAGTGGAGGTGATGCAGAAGAAGTTCGACGACTTCCAGAACGATCTGCGCGCTAACGAAGTGCGCTTGGCTGAGATGAACGAGATCGCAGTGCAACTCATGACCGTGGGGCAGACGGAGGCTGCGCTCAAGATCAAGACTCAGATGCAGGTGAGGTTTTTGTGAAATTTTTTGGTAAGAAATAATTGTATAGTGGGGGAAAGTGAAGAAATAGTTGAAAATGAATTCGAAAGTGCTTCTAAAAGAAGTCTAATTGAATAAAATGTTTGAGTTTGAATTTATGAAAAGAACGCAAATCTAAACATTAATTAAACATGGTACAAAAATATGTAGGTTATTTTTGGGAAGTTTTGTTATCTACCTATCTAGTACATTTTGGGAGGTGTTGTTTTTCCTGATATGCACCGATTGTTACTCATCTTATAATCTTCTCTTTTTCGTGCCATTGTTTTAAATGTATAGAATTGGAACTTCTTCCCTTTGCAAGTTTGCTTTTTCACTGAACAAATATTCGACTTAATTTTAAACTTTAACCCCTACAGGAACTGAACTCGAAATGGTCGTCGCTCCAACAATTGACCGCGGAACGTGCCGCCCAACTGGGCTCCGCTCACGAAGTGCAGCGCTTCCACAGAGACGTGGACGAGACGAAGGACTGGATCGCGGAGAAGGAGCAGGCGCTGGCCACCACCGAGCTGGGCAGGGATCTGCGATCTGTGCAGACGCTGCAGCGTGAGTCACGTCACGTGTTATTAATATTATATTTATTTTAAAAATAAAAAAAAAGACGTGTGGCACTCGGGGACTGCCGCGGTAAAGCTATTGCATAGCATGCCTTCAAGCCACGCCTCCGAGCCCGTCGGAGTGGGGAGCGTGAGGTTTTTCGTTACGGAATTTCTCGATTTGGTCCCCGCCCGCGATAGAAGCTATGCAATAGCTTAAAATTCAAGCTAACAAATCCTGAGTAAAGTCTCCGACAATGCGAACGCTCATGGGCGACGACGTCCTGAAAGTGTCTTGCTTGCTCTTTTGTAAATGATTGCATAAAAAAATAACAAAAATTCGATCACGAGGTGGGATTCGAACCTGCATTTCACGCCAATCCGGGGCGGATGCCTGACCAACTCGGCCCGCCAGAGCCCTCGATCGCTCTGGCGGGTTTATTCTATTCTTTTCAGTTTTATGTGTCTAAGGGACACACCGCGTGCCATCTATTGAGATGATTAACAACCATCTCAACCGGACGATCTTGATCGAATTTTTTCTATCTTAATAAATTTATATTTATAAAGCATTTCAATGCGATTAAACCAAAAATATCAATTTTAACCAAATTACACCGTAACAGGCAAGCACGAAGGCCTAGAGCGCGATCTAGCGGCGCTCGGCGACAAGATCCGGCAACTGGACGACACGGCCAACCGGCTGATGGCCACGCACGGCGACTGCGCGGACGCCACGTACAGCAAGCAGCGCGAGATCAACGACGCGTGGCAGCAGCTGCAGGCCAGGGCCAACGCGCGCAAGGAGAAGCTGCTCGACTCGTACGATCTGCAGAGGTGAGATGCGATACATGAAATAGCTTAAAGTTCAGTCACACCCCGGACACTCCATACAAAATTATCGTTTTGACAGTCACACTGTGGAGACTGCAAATGTGTGTTAACGCTTTATGGTTGGCACATTTGTGACTAGCGTAAAAATAAAATTCGCGTTTTTTCTGATGAAATACATCCGTAAACAGCACAATATCTAACCATTTTCTACGAAAAACGATAATCACAAATCCAAAATAATAAAATTACTTTAAGTCAATTTGATTAATGTTGTCAATCTTCGTTGCGTATCGTCCTTGCAGAAAAATGTGGCCCATTTATAGCATGATTGTGCGGGGTGAGGTAAGTGTTTAATTTTGGCGGATAGTAGAGAGTGTCCGTTCTGTAGCGTTTAGCTACTATTATGTATTCTGTGGTTCAGTTAAACGCGTATGAGTCTAAGAATACATTTACGCATAAAAATGAAGTTATGTAACGAATGGACCCGAAATGGCTTAAAGTTCTGAAGAACGGGTATTAAAGTGTATACCAATATGTTTACTCATAAAAATTAAGTTAAGAGACATTTTCACTGTTGAAATAAGGTTAAATTGTAATAAATAGTAATTATTATAACGGCAAATCGACACACGTTCACAACGCTCTGTTGTCGAGCGTTCCAATGTTGTGACGTCATCGCGTGCTAGCAAGATGCGTCACGGACGTTTTGACGAACTATTACGTATGAAAATGGAAAATGGTCATTATATTCCATTTTCATACATATATACAAACCCATTGCCCATAACATTGATGCATGTTGCCACAGAAATGAATCTATACAATATTATCATATCTCATAAGTTCATAAGAAACATTCAATTTTTCTCATAATATTTTAATAACATCCAATTATTTTTTATAGATTTGTATGAATGCAATGTTTTCAGTGTTATAAAATATGCCATAACTCAAATGCTATTCCTCAATAAAAAAAAAAAAAATATTTATAGGTTCCTCTCGGACTACCGCGACTTGATGGCATGGATCAATTCTATGATGGCGCTCGTGAGCTCGGATGAGCTGGCCAATGACGTCACCGGTGCGGAGGCCCTGCTCGAGAGACACCAGGTGAGAATGTAGTATAGTATAGCTGTGTAGAGGGTATACATGGTGATTTTTTTATTGGTGTAATTCATTTATGTGTTTTTTGTCCAATGTTTTTTTATTGTTCCGTTCAATGTTGTATTTATTGTACGACGGTTCAGAAAAACACATCATTGTAAATTTCCATGTTGACATGTTAAATTTAAATTATTCTTCTACCTTTCATTTATGTATTCAAGTGAATAACACTCAACTATATGCACTTTTTTGTTGTTATCTAAATTGCAAAAAAATCCCCCCCCCCCGTCATTTTGTGTTCTTTATACATATCCAAATTATCGAAAAATAATAGCTACCATAGGTGTTGCCATAAACAAGAACTTCGAATCGAATTGGTGTAGTGGGTACACCGTCAAAATTAGCGTTTAGTTAAGCGTGCGCTATGTTTCTAGACTCAGCGGCTGGAGATAGACGCGCGTTACGGCGTTATGCCGCAGGTCAGATGCACGATGTGTGCTAACCCTAACAACTCACGGGAATGCGTTCAGAGAGTACATTACCGATTTTTCAATGCTTGGTTAAAACTTATCCGTCCAATAAAGTATTACACGATAATATTAAAATGTCACGTAAACTGTCAAATACGGGCAATTAGAATACGTTTTTAAAATGGTAGCTTTATACATTAGTCGACCAATAAGTTTTAACCAAGGATTGAAAAATCAGCCCTAATACGAGAAAATGAGATAATAATGTTTAATGTGGTTAAAATTTTGAAAAATCGATAATTTAATGTAATGTGAAGAAAAAGAGCGTGTGTGCCGAGCGCACATGTCACAAGTGAAACTTCTTTAGCAAGATTGAAAGATACCAAAATCGTCGCCTTACTTCATGACGTGACGGTATTGCTATGACGCGACTTTGAAATTAAACTCTCAACGCGCCTAAAGAAGTTTTACTTCAAAAATCTAGAAAAAATTGTCAAAATAGTAATTCTCATCTGAATGCATTCCTAAAATTTGTGAAAATTATCAAAGTGATGAAACACTTTTATTCAATGCAAAACACATTGAGCTGTTTCATTACTTTATTCGCACAGCACCATAAGCTGGAGGCAGATACTATGTTGTTTTTTTATCTATATCTTCAAAAAGTAACAGATTTCTTTAATTCTAAATCTTTTCACTAAACAGAAGTAAAATACTACTTCTAAGTAGATATTGACTAGATTTAACAGTGCTGGGACACGAAATTTAATCTTCTTCCGTTTTGTTTTGATGTATTTGAACAAAATTACAATTGGTGTTTATTAATACTTAACCAAATTCATATTTTACAATATTTTTTCCAAATCATAGGCACTGTCTTTTACATACAATTGTTTTAAGTAGAAAAATATAACAATATTTTGTTCGTGTAAAATGGTGGGCTTATTTTCAACAAATTGTCATATTTTTTTGACATCAAACTTAATTTCCGGTATTATTTGCGAACAAAAAAAAATGTTTCATATTATTATCCAATCATATGACAGTTGGTTGCAGAACGATAAAGAATCATAACAAATATATACCATTCATCGTTCTTACAATAAACAGGTTCTTCAAGTCTATTTGAAAAAAAAAATTCTATATTTACAGCTCTATTTATCATAAAAGATAAATCTATACTACTTTTCGCAAAATTACCCTGCTATAAACCACAAAAAATACATACACTATACCCTATATTCGCCTATTTGTAAACAGGAGCACCGCACAGAGATGGACGCGCGTGCAGGCACGTTCCAGGCGTTGGAACTATTCGGCCAGCAGTTGCTGCAGGGCGGACATTATGCGTCCCTGGATATACAGGAGAAACTCAGTGCTATGGCTGATGCGAGACAGGAGTTGGAGAAGTATGTACTGTTAAATTAATTTCTACTCCCTAGTATTGCCTTCTCTTCTAGTTATTTTTTATTGCTACAACTTGCTTTTGTGTGAGTAATATTAGTGAGCATTTAATAAGATTTCAATTTCATAATGGTCATTGATATAATAACTTTTATTTAAGTTGTTTGTGTCGACCAGGTGTCATTTTATTTGACTAAAACCTGACTTTGCTGGCTTAGTTAAAAAAAATGTAACCCACAAAATGGTATCTATATTCATCATACATCTGTTCTTCCCGAGTCGTTTTTACTGCTATGCAATTAAAAACCCAATTTTTCTCCAGAGCGTGGGTGGCCCGTCGCATGAAACTGGACCAGAACCTGGAACTTCAATTATTCTACCGCGACTGCGAACAGGCGGAGGGCTGGATGGCGGCGCGCGAAGCGTTCCTCGCGCCGAGTGAGGCTGATACCCCAGACGCACCTGATAACGTGGAACAGCTGATCAAGAAACATGAGGACTTTGATAAAGCGATCAATGCGCATGTAAGTTGCGAAAAACTTTTTTTATGATTAGCCTGTATTGCTTGTATGTAACCGACTACTTGAACAGACAGATGTGACAATATAATAATTTCATGAGTTTAAGCGTGTTTTTTTTTTTAGTTTAAACTATTTTCATTTTATTTTTTGTTTGTGAATTGTTGTACGTATGTGTTGTGTTGCTCACAATTATTAACTTGCTTAAATATATTTTTGGTGCTTAAATTATGATCATTAAAATTAAACACTGATTCAAAGTTTTTTCAGTTTTACTCAAATAAAACCTTATTTTTTCTAATATTTTGCTCCATATCTCCCATCCAGGAGGAGAAGATAGCGCAGCTGCAAACACTAGCGGAGCAGCTGGTCGCGTCGGAGCACTACGCGGCGGCCGACAT
>CAJQZN010039297.1:385-14342 GCA_907164685.1 Colias eurytheme | reverse complement strand
AATAGATTTGTTGGTTAGAAATTATTTTGAGCAATAGGTACGTAGTATGTACGTAATATTTACATTTCAAATCTTTATTTAGTACTACATCAATAACTCACCAACTTTAACTTTATCACCAGGCTCGTCTCGCATCCATCGCGGACCAATGGGAGTTCCTAACCCAGAAGACGACGGAGAAATCTCTAAAACTGAAGGAAGCCAACAAACAGCGTACTTACATCGCTGCCGTTAAGGATCTGGACTTTTGGCTTGGAGAGGTATTTATTTTTCTTTAAATTATACCAAAATAGGCAGTGTAATAATTTGTTTACAGAAAATAGAAATAGTAAGAAAAACTGTAGTGATAGTTTAAGTAGAATATAATAGAATTAATTGAAATTATTGTAGAATGTTGAATCAAATATTCTATGCAATATGGCTAAAACTATTCTTAAATCGTATTTTGTTTATCTATGAAGTTGTGGAATTTGTTATTTTCGCTTCTTGATAGTTTCATGCGAAATATAAAATTTATGGATAATATTGACCAGGTTGAAAGTCTGTTGACATCCGAAGACTCCGGCAAGGACTTAGCATCCGTCCAGAACTTGATGAAGAAGCACCAACTTGTGGAAGCTGACATCCAAGCTCATGAAGACAGGATTAACGGTAATGTGTTTATTTATTAGTGTAGTCTCTTCGGTATAAAAAAATAAGTTGATCATCTACTTATATCGACTTATTTCCATCTTAAAAAGATTATTCTCGGTCGATATACGATAAGGGATAATAAATTGAATTTTGGTATATAACTTCATTTTAGAATACTATTATATGTATCGCGTGTTTTAACCTAATATAAATTAAAAAATCATTTATACAATCGTCTTTTGCTAGGTTATGCGCTAAAATCTTATTTATTGTGTCCTTAACAACTGCTGAACTGTCTCGATTTCGTGTCCCGTGGTTGACATCTGGGTGGTTAATAATAATCCATTTATTTAATGTAACATCATTGGTCCACTTGTTAGTAACAATAAATAATTTTATTCAAGTCAATATGGTAGTACTTAATTTAATTATGAATTATTTTAATTTTAATGCCTCAGCCCCCGGAATCACAGACACAATAGAAAATCTACTGTGTCGTGGGCCGATCGGGCCGCTCGGTGGTCAATGGGTTAAGTAGATAATGTAGTTAGTTAATGTCACATATTAATTCCCGTAGACATGAACGCGCAAGCGGACGCGCTAGTATCGTCCGGGCAGTTCGACAGCGCGGGCATCGGGTCGCGCAGGGCGGCGATCAACGAGCGGTTCGAGCGCGTGCGCAGCCTGGCCGCGCACCGCCGCGCGCGCCTGCACGAGGCCAACACGCTGCACCAGTTCTTCCGCGACATCGCCGACGAGGAGTCCTGGATCAAGTGAGTGTGAACACGTGCTATAGCCTGCCATGGTGTTAGAGAGAGGACAGGAGCGCAGAATTTGAGACAACCATAGTTTCGGACAACATCCATACTTAATATTATAAATGCGAAAGTAACTCTGTCTGTCTGTCGGTTACTCAATCACGCCTTAACTACTGAACTAATTTGCATGAAATTTGGTATAGAGATTTTTTGATACCCGAGAAAAGACATAGGTTACTTTTTACCCCGGGAAATAGGATAGGTTTTATCCCGGAAATCCCACGGGAACGGGAACTATGCGGGTTTTTCTTTGACTGCGCGGGCGAAGATGCAGGTGGAAAGCTAGTACATGATAATTTCTTAATTCTTTTCATGAAATTTATTTTTTAGGCATAGACCTAACAAATAAACCTCGTTGCTACAACGAATAAACTAACGTTTTATAACAATATTATTTTTTCTTTAGGGAGAAGAAGCTGCTGGTCGCGTCCGACGACTACGGTCGTGATTTGACCGGCGTCCAGAACTTGCTGAAGAAGCACAAGCGTTTGGAAGCTGAGCTGGCCAGCCACGAACCAGCTATCCAAGCTGTTCAGGTACCAGATTGTTAAAAATAAATATATTGCATTATAATATAATATAATGACACATGAACGGTACTTTTTTTGTGTCAATATATGATATTTAAATCACACCCCGGATTGTAAAGCTTAAGTTACCCCTTTTTCTTTCTCCAACACTTTATCTTAATTATGTCATAAGGTGATGTAGTACTTTTGTGTTGCTCTAAGAACAGGCCTCTAGCAACGATTTTGTTCATTTACTGTATTGCTAATTGTGTTCAATCTATTTACAGGAAGCCGGCGAGAAGCTAATGGAGGCTTCCTCCGCCGGTGGTGGTGCGAGCGAGATAGAAGTGCGTCTCCGAGCCCTAGCTGCTGCATGGGATGCTCTGCAGGCGCTCGCAGCAGACCGCGGCGCGAAGCTGCAGCAGTCGCTCGCATACCAGCAGTTCCTGGCCAAGCTGGATGAGGAGGAGGCGTGGATCAGGTGGGTGGCAGTAGGATATATAGTTGAAATAACACGCATATACACGCGCGCACACACACACACACACACACACACACGCATACACACGCACACACACGCACTCATTCGCTATACGCACTCAATCTACGTAGAATACGGAAGAATAAAAAAACTCGGTCGATGTGCGTGGGACGCGGACATCGCATGCGAACATACGCACGTATACATTCACACATGTACTCTTATAGTGCACATAATATAACACAGGAATAAAATAGAAAAGCGCATATTCTGTTCCCATTTTGACGCTCAAACAATCTACTCAATTTTTAACTGTAGAATTAATAAAAAAATGAAATCTCAGAAGAATAAATTAATTTAATAGTTAGATTAATTTGTTTGGACAATTTAAAAGCAAATTTATACACAACAGAGCAAAATAGTCAAAATTCATTAAAATAAATGAAATTCCTCGTTATATCAGCAATTATTAATCTATATTTTGTTCTACACAGCGAGAAACAACAACTGGTCGTGGTCGGCGAATGCGGTGATAGCATGGCCGCCGTCCAAGGCCTGCTCAAGAAGCACGAAGCGCTCGAAGCGGAGCTCGCCGCGCGTGGGGAAAGAGTCAAAGATCTCACCACCGAAGGGGAGAAACTGCTTGCAGCTGGCAACATTCACGCGGACGCTCTATCGCACAGACTACACGCGCTACAAGCCAAGCTGGATAAGTTAACGTCTCTAGCGGCGAGACGAAAGGCGGCCTTGGTCGATAATTCCGCGTATCTGCAGTTGTTGTGGAAGGCAGATGTGGTAGAGTCGTGGATAGCGGATAAAGAGACGCACGTGCGGTCTGATGAGTTTGGACGCGATTTGTCTACAGTGCAAACGCTGCTTACTAAACAGGTGAGGGATTTTGGATTATTAAGACATACATTTTGTGTGTGTATGTTATTAATAAAAAATGGTTTAATTTACGTTTATCCTGCTTAATATGAATTCGAATGTTTGTTATAATGTTTGTTACTTTTTCACGCAAAAACAGCTAATCAGTTTTGTATGAAATTGTTAAGTTATAGTCTAAATTAGCACATAGGCTATTTACGCGAGCATCACGCTTGTGACGCCCCAGTTTCTTGTTAGTTCATACATAGTTTGAGATGACATTATCATTTTTTTTTGATGAACCTGTTATGGAATATGTTTAACATGAGCGCTATTCCTTTAGTTAAACTACTCCATATCGTTTTAAACATCCAATATCCATTCTTACTGCTGACTAACATATAAACCCCGTACCCAGGACACATTCGACGCCGGTCTCGCGGCGTTCGAGCACGAGGGCATCCAGAACATCACGGCGCTGAAGGAGCAGCTGGTGGGCGCGGGCCACGAGCAGAGCGCCGGCATCTCCAAGCGGCACGCCGACGTGATATCGCGCTGGCAACGCCTGCTGGCCGACTCGGCTGCTCGCAAGCAGCGCCTGCTGCAGCTGCAGGACCAGTTCCGACAGATCGAGGAGCTCTACCTGACCTTCGCCAAGAAGGTGCGTACACACACACCTCAGACACACTCTCACGTGATAGCGCGCTGGCAACGCCTGCTCGCCAACATATGTAACTAAAACCGTGTACCTGATGTTCGTCAAGAAGGTACACACCGCACACACACACACACATACATGTACAGACAGACAAACTACGCCATATACAAGAGCTTTACCTCACACACACACCGCCGGACAACGACGTACACATGGGCAGTACGAGGGGTTTTAACGGCCGTCAAGATGGTTTACTCCACATGCACAGAAATACACATACACTCCGCTTTGTGGAGAAACTCTACCTCAGCTTCACACGCAAAACGGACACTTGACGTGTGTCGCGAAATAGCGCTTCTACAACTTTCGCCAAAATGTAGCGTCACACACGCTCCACTCGACACTTTCCCATCATATGAAGTACTTCAATCTATACAAAAAGAAGTTATCCAATTAGCTTACACTCTAGCTTACTTTTTATACTTTTTTAATAAGATCTATGTGTTTTCGTGCAGGCGTCAGCATTCAACTCGTGGTTCGAGAACGCAGAAGAAGACCTCACAGACCCGGTGCGCTGCAACTCCATCGAAGAGATCCGCGCGCTCAGGGATGCGCACGCGCAATTCCAGGTAAACATACTTTATTTATTAAGATAACTAACAATCTTTTTATTTATGTGAACTTTTGGAAATTTTTTTCTAGTTATTTTTCTTTAAACTTCCATTTATTTCAGTACGGCATTGATTTAATTGAATAAATTGCATATAATATATTAATTATTTACCTAAATAAGATCACAAATATTGTAAATCCATTTTAAAAGAAAATTTTGTTTCATGCCAATTCGACTCCTACAAATCAAATAATTTTAGGAAGAAGAAAAAAAAACACCATAACAATATTTTCCAAATTCCAGGCGTCACTATCATCAGCGCAAAGTGACTTCGAAGCTCTAGCTGCTCTGGACGAACAGATCAAGTCGTTCAACGTCGGCGCCAACCCGTACACCTGGTTCACTATGGAAGCTTTAGAGGAGACCTGGAGGAATCTGCGCAAGATTATCGGTATTTAGATTATACTGAATGATACTAGAAAGTAGTGGTCTTATCACAAAACAATTTAAACACAGTCTAACTTTAAACCCCCTGGTATTTGTCACTTTAATAGTTGTCTATGTGAAATACGACAAAACCAGATTAAAGAGATCCCGCGCTTAAAGTTAAACCCTGTCTAAAGTTTTTTTGTGATAAGACAGTAGGGTAGCTTTGGTAGAACGAAGGCGAATTTCTTAGACTTTGATTTAGTTCGATAAAGCTTCTAACTTCTAATTAGTGAATTATGTATCCTTTTGATAGAATTATCTGCAATTGGTGTCTATATGTAGCACAAATAAACACATGGCAAAAAAATCTGTTTCATTATTATTATTTTTTTAAATGAATACAAAACGAAACCACTTTTTAAAAAATATTCTTACTCTTTTTATAAAAAAAACGGTATACTGCCAAGACATTGAAAATCTGTGACATAGCAGTAGAGAAAAAAAATAACCTATTACAAATTGTCTCACAAAATGTATTATTTTCTAGCGGAGCGTGACGTAGAGCTAACCAAGGAGGCGCAGAGGCAAGAGGAGAACGACAAGCTGCGCAAGGAGTTCGCGAAGCACGCGAACGCCTTCCACCAGTGGCTCACCGAGACACGGTAACTATGGGATTGCGTTTGTAACTACCCTCGTTTGGGAAAAAAAATGTTTGATGGAAAATGTTGGGGGATGTTAGAGGTAGAAGTAATTTGGGGAGGGATATAGTTTGTGATTGGTCAATATTGTTGGCGAACAGAAAAGAAATATTTTCTGGGAAGGATAATTGTTAAAAATCAAAAATTGTTGTTAAATCTTGCTTTTTATAATGTGAAAAACAATGCGAAGAAAAAAATCGCTACCAAATGCGAAATTTCTGAGAAATTCCTGTCAAAAATATATCATATATTGCTGTTCTTAAAACATAGACAGACAGCAATATTTACTTATTACTTAAATAGTATAGCTATATACATTTCTTTTTATAAATGATCATATCATTGCTTAATATACAGGTACCGGCTGCTAGGCTGGGACGGGTAAAGTACTTGATTGACGCGTGGTCGTTGTTGTCAGGAATGGACAAACGAGCTTACAAGCTTACACCTTTCTTTTTCATGTTTTATCGATGTTTAACACTCGGAAATAACTTTAATTCGGTACACATGTGGAATTTGATGTTCCTGTATAGTAAATGTGATTGAAAGATTCAGTTGTTTTGTTTGGAAAACTAACTTTTAGGTCATTCATATAAGTTTGATCATCTTAAAAGATAAAACTTTTTAGTTTAATATTTTAAATTACAGTACCAATTTATAGGTCTCATCATTTTAAATCCATTGGTGGTGCTTTTGTCGCAAATCGCATTTTTATACTTATAAAAATCAAAATATTCGTATTGTTCATTATCATTTTATAAAGAACTGATAGTCGGCTGTATCATGCTATAATGAACATCATATAGTGTGTGTACATATTGACAAATACCATTTCATTATTTCATTGCATTTCATACATAAACCTAATATTGATTAATATTACCATTGTCATATCGTCTTGATTACTGGTGTGTGTATTTTTTTATAATTTGATTCTACGCGTGTATAATACGCATGTATATATTCTTAAGATATGGAATAACCCACTTTAAAATAGTAATCTGCATAAATTTTTCTTGCTTATGATCAGATCCGGATCGAAGGACCATATTAAAAGTTGCAAGATATTATTATAAAAAGTAACTTTTGGTTAATGATTCCTCCGATACGATGTTACTATCGTCAAGTTACAACATTGTTCCATTTGCCATATCGTTCACAAATTGATTTCCAAAACAGTTTTAGTCAATAAATTAACGTTAAATACGTTTTGCTTGCTCATTTATTCTCGTGTTCTCCTAATGTGGTGTTATTCCATATCCCCACCGCTACAATCACAAACATACAGCAACATAAAACATATATTTCTACACAGCACCTCCATGATGGAAGGCACGGGTTCTCTGGAGCAGCAGCTGGCGGCACTTCGCACTCGTGCTGGGGAAGTGCGCGCACGCAGACAGGACCTGCGCAGGCTTGAGGAGCTTGGTGAGTAAAATACTTATTATATGCGTTTTTATACGCTTGTTTGAGTTTAAAATTGATGAAGTTGAAAAAAAAAGGTTAATAATTTCGTATAAATGTTGCGTACGTAGCTAAATTTATCCTACATACTTAGATGTAGGATAAATTTAGTTACTAATTGATATGAAGGATGAATGAATAGAATAGATTTAGTTTTGCTACTAATTTTATCGTTATAGATTTAGTTTAATCGTGACTTGCACTTGACTTTAGTGGTGAATTTAACATTTTTCTAATCTTTTTTACTCGATCTTCTTTCTTAACTTCAACTCAATCAACTTTGAGACGGATCACATTGAATATTTGTGTTGTTGCGCAGGCGCAGCGCTCGAGGAGCACCTGATCCTGGACAACCGCTACACGGAGCACAGCACGGTGGGGCTCGCGCAGCAGTGGGACCAGCTCGACCAGCTGTCCATGCGCATGCAGCACAACCTCGAGCAGCAGATACAGGCGCGCAACCACTCGGGTGAGAAACGTTATATAATATACTAGCTTTCCGCCCGCGGCCTCAGAGAAAACCCCGCATAGTTCCCTTTCCCGTGGGATTTCCGGGATAAAACCTATCCTATCTCTCAAGTTGGATCGAACTGCACATGGTGTGCGAATTTTATTATAATCGGTTTAGTGGTTTAGGAGTCCATTGAGGACAAACATTGTGACACGAAATTTATATATATTAAGATTATGTTCTCAGGATCATAATACGTTTCGGCAAATTGAGGTCCATCACCTATTTTGCGTAAAAAGAAGGAAGGAAAGGGTAGGAACTGGTGAAATCACCACCAGCAACTAAGGAGGGCTTCCAAATGCTCCATACTGATCCTAGATGCCGTCTTTTATTCAACATTTGTCGGACATTCCAATATGAAGACTTCCGTCTCTGTTCTTCTTCTGTCTTCAGTAAAGTCTTCATGCGTGCTCTGCGTAACAGGCTATCAAGGAATGTCCACATTTTTACTAAATTATTATATTTTGCCAAATTCTAGGATCCAATTTTGTTTTTTTATCTGACTTAACACCTGTAAATCCATTATTTAACCGATATTAATGTTGCAGGCGTGAGCGAGGACGCGCTGAAGGAGTTCTCGATGATGTTCAAGCACTTCGACAAGGACCGGTCGGGTCGGCTCAACCAGCACGAGTTCAAGTCGTGTCTGCGGGCGCTCGGCTACGACCTGCCCATGGTGGAGGAGGGGCAGCCCGACCCGGAGTTCGAGGCTATACTTAGTGAGTATATTGTTGACAAAGTAGGGTAGGGAGATATTTTTTTTTTGTAAATAGGAAAAAAAGCGTTTTGTTGTCAAAAATAATTTGAAAATGAGAAACAGACTTTGTTGGAAATGATGGCCAAGATAGTCTTGAAATTATGATAATTATGATTATAGAACGCGTAGCACAATGAAATTACTAATTTTAATCCAAAAAATAATTAATTTTTTGGTTCATTTTTTTATTGGCCATTATTCATTATCTATTCTTACTGTTTAATAAAGCGTCATAATAATGCAATATTGACTATAACAGACATAGTGGACCCGAACCGCGACGGGCATGTGTCCCTCCAAGAGTACATGGCGTTCATGATCAGCAAGGAGACGGAGAACGTGCACTCGTCGGAGGAGATTGAGAACGCGTTCCGAGCGATCACCGCGCACCAGGACCGCGCTTATGTCACCAAGGAGGAGCTTTATGCGGTGAGATGGCGTTTTTTTGTTATTTGTAGTCTTTTTTTTGCGTAGAGAATAAAAAGAAAAATAGGATTTGAAATCAGGAGGGAAAAATTATATCCTAAAATTGCTCCTAATTCCGGAAATGAAAGCGAAAGAAAAGAATAAAAAACATGCTTTTCGTATTAGTAAGGATCAAATTTTGTTTTATCTGTACCTTTTAGTAGGTCAATAATAAATAAAGTGTAAGAAAAATGTCATAATGCCCCGGATATAAATGACGCAATTATTTTTCAATATCAAAACATCAATTTATTTGTTCTCACTCACTTTTAAGCATAAATAATCCCAATACGTAATAATATTTCTCACCGTGTCATAGAATTATTTCTTCCAAATAACTAATATAGATTGAAGTACTTGTAACTAATAAGCAAATGTTCATTGCAGAACTTGACGAAGGAGATGGCGGACTACTGCGTGGCGCGCATGAAGCCGTACGTGGAGCCCAAGTCGGAGCGCGCCATCCCCAACGCGCTCGACTATATCGACTTCACTCGCACGCTCTTCCAGAACTAAATATATTAAACCCATTTATCCACACATTATTCGTCTTTTCATTGCCACCCTCCCGCTACAAGCTTTGCGCAATATCTTGTTCGAGCCGCGATTAAGATATTTGCGGATAATTCGCCGTGAAGTTAGCTTCGAGTGTGAAGTTGGCTCGCGTGGCGTTTAGCTTGCATTTTCAATTCCAATCAGACTTATATAAGTTACGGTCTTCAATATGAAGATACAATTATACTGTTAGTATACTTAGTTTTGGTGTGTTTTCCTTTCCTCTGAATAGCAGAGGAATCAGAAGCTGCCTTCAACGTTTTTCTTGCGTATTCGTCTGAGCATTTTCATGGTGCATTTATAAGTGCAAGCTATGTAATCGTAATTTATAAATTATATTAAATATTATGATAATATTGCCTTCGCTTTAGATTCTATTTATTTTTTGTATTCCATTGACTATAATAAATTTGTTTACCGTCACTTTGTGTATTATTTCTTGTCCATTCCTTAGTAGAGAAGACCATGGGAGATCGACCTGCACTGATCTGATAACCAGATGAGACGTATTTCTATGAAATATAATTTTCCATCTATATATCTGTTAATTCTTGTTACACTCTATATGTATGCTAAAATTTCATTGTAATCGGTTTAGTAGTGTTTGCATGAGAGTAACAAACATACATACACATACATCCATCCTCACAAACTTTATAATCACTTGCCTGTAACATTATATTCATTAAATTTTCAGAATTACAAATCTGAGTGTACACATGAAGTCGCTAAATACAACGTACCTACGTAAAGTAACGGTTAGGGAAAATATGAGTTGCGTTTGACAATTACATAGAGGACGTCCTAATTTTAACACTTACTATATGGTCTAAGATCCGAATATAAGTCGAAATGCAACGGCGTGATAATAGAATGAGACCAATTTTATAATAAATTTAGTGTATTAAAAATGGGTTGACTGGGAAAATCCTGGACAGGATATTTTTTAAAAAATCTTTTATTTTCATTTTTTATTAATTGTAGTTTCGTGATAATTAAACAATTTTGTAATAAAACAGCCCTGACATAATTTTTTTTTTCATCATCCTATCAAGTGAAAGTAACTGGTACCGACATACCTGTTTATACCTGCCAACCTAGCCGTTTGTCCCGGTAAATATTAGAAAACGACTATGCCTGCACATTCTGTAGGTTTCATACTTTAAGTCTATTATCATTTTTTTTATTATGTTGATACTGCAATTAATTAAAAAAAAATGTTTTTTTTTTTAATTCATTAAAAATGTCCTGTCCAGGATTTTCCCAGTCAACCCATTTTTAATACATTTTTTAATACACTAAATTTATTATAAAATTGGTCTCATTCTATTAACACGCCGTTGCATTTCGACTTATATTCGGATCTTAGACCAATAGGTACACATACACATACGCTCGTGTTTCACCGGTCAAAGATATTGTTAACGTTAAAAAACTCAGAATTATATTATTAATTAAATATTATTATTGTGGTTAATATATGGCTTATAATATGAGCCATACCACACCAACCATCATACCATACCAACCACAATAATAAAAAAATGAAAAAGGCAAGGAATATATTATATTCCTTGCCTTTCTTTTTCATATTATAAGGATTATCTATTTATATAGTTAGATACTGTCCAGGATTATACCAGCAAACCCATTTTTTAATAGACTAAATTTATTATAAAATTGGTTTCAATCCATGGTTTCAATCTATTATGTGAACAATATATCACGTCGGAGAAGAAGTACTTAGGTTCGGATCTTAGACTATTAGGTATAGATTTTTATAACTTGAAATGAAATCAATCTCAATCCTTATAAAATAAATGCTTAGGTATTTAAACGAATATGTTATAAAATATCACGCGATATCTGCGACGGCCACATCGGGAGATGTACCTATCGCACGGCAAATAATTCGCAAGGATGTTCGCTCTATGTGGACCAGCCCATTGCAAAAGTTGCATTTGATTCAGTTTGATATAAAACAGGCGATCGGATCGGGGCTCTAGGTACATTTAAATTCATCTTAATTTCCTAATCATGTTCTGTGTTGAATTTTTTTAACAAAACAACATATTTCATTTTTTAGGCTTACTCAAGGTTTATGCAGGTATCCACTACCACTAGTGTGTGAAGTGAAAATAACAAATTTATCATCCCCTTGGATGATATATGAATGTTTAATTATTATGTATTGATTATGTATAATATGTACCTACTGGCAATAAAAGATACAGGAATAAAAGGTGGAAGGCAATAAAACAAAGATATAAAATAATCCATAGTTTAATAATATTTATAATCTACATTCAATTAAAAAAAATGCTATTCTAAAATTTAAATTCCAATACACGATATTCTCTATTAAATGTCACATTACAATTAGTAGGCGGACCAGCAAAAGTCCCCCGATCATAAATAAAAAAATCAAAGCTATACAATTTATTTTAATTATTATATTTCTATTAATAAGTTAAATATATTGCATCTTTAGTTTGGTGCAAGTCTAACTATAATTTACAAACTAAAAGAATTGATATTATTTTCATTATTTACAATATTTTTACACTATCTTTGAGCTAGAACCTAGCTAGCTTTGTAGTTAGTTCATTATTGGGTTTTATCGATATCCGAATATAATAAAACAAGGTAAATTTCGGCTACAGTTATTTGATGTACGAAAAAACACAACACATGCCTGGAATATCGTCCATATCAAAGAATGAAAAAAAATTAAGCGTCCATTAAAAGAAGTAAAAAAAAAGACGTGTGGCACTCGGGCACTGCCGCGGTAAAGCTATTGCATGCTATGCCTTCAAGCCACACCTCTGTGCCCGTCGGAGTGGGGAGCGTGAGGTTTTTTCGTTACGGAATTTCTGGATTCGGTCCCCGCGCTCAAGGCCCGTAGCTCGCCGTAGCCCGCGCTCAAGCCTATAGAAGCTATGCAATAGCTTAAAAATTAAGCCAGAACATTTAGTCGGTATGTTATATTGCCAGGCGCGTCTCAAAATAATTAAAAAGTCATAGAGATAAGTCAAATTCCATGTGTGTACTGTGTACTTATACCATCAAATTCATATTCATAGACATATAGTTAAGTTACATGGTTGGCAATTTGTTGACTATTAGTAGTTCTTTTATGATTATTTCTAGCAGTTAGCCGCGCCTAACATTACAATGCGTTAATTTAATTCAATCCAAGTTAGAGCAAATTTATTTTTATTTATATCCACGAGGGAAACTAGAAAAAAAAATAGTAGTTTATTTCATACAAGCTGTTCCCCGCGGTTTCACCCGCATTGCTCCGCTCCTGTTGGTCTTAGCGTGTTGATATATAGCCTATAGCCTTCCTCGATAAATGGGCTATCTAACACCGAAAGAATTTTTCAAATCGGACCAGTAGTTCCCTTGATTAGCGCGTTCAAACAAACAATCAAACAAACAAACTCTTCAGCTTTATAATATTAGTATAGATTTACACAAATTTACAATAATATAAATTTTGATGATATTAGTACATGTAATTTCACTTAGAGATGACTTTTTAATTATTTTTAGACGCGCCTGGCAATATAAAACACCGACTTAATGTTCTGGCCTATATTTGTTTTTAATTTTAAAACATAAAACTACAACATTTATAAATTGCATATTGCTCAAATACATTTTTTGGACAAAAAAATATTTGTTTTTTTTTTTTTAATTTGGGGGGTGTTGGGTCGTCCCGCTATTCACCAGCTAGGTCTACAGTTCCGAGTTGGGATATATCAGGTCTGGCAAAGTTTTCAGCTTGCCTCAAATACCTACCCAAAAACTGGTGCCATCTCTCGGACCAGAACTACTATGTTGATTCTACATGAATGTTGAAAGGTAAATATCGCAAACATTTAAATAATTTTCTATTGAATCTAAACAGAAAGTCTCATTTAGATTGACGACATATTGGGCTGCGCGTCACAAGTCACTCCGTAACAATATTGCTATCACTAACACAGTTCACATTTTCATACAATCTCCACGAACATATATAGCAATATGCCAGGAAGATATCTTATTCAAAACGTGTCGACTAAATCCATAATTTTTTCCACATATAATCATATCCTGGCTTGTTGCAACATCCTGAACTCTTCCGGAGAAACATGGGCCTTAAGTTTGTCGAGTAAACTGTCTGGTAGCGAGGAGTTGGCTGGTTGCAAGTGTTTGAGGGATAAAAGCTCCTGGACGGAGGGTCGCGCTCGGGCGTTGTATGTGAGACACCACTTTAGAGCTGATATTAGTGATGGCGGTAAATCTGAAAAACAATATATTTATTAAAATTTATAGATATTGATGTTAGACCGTGATTGCATGCTTCTGATGAGGATATGATAATTTTACTTTTTAGAATATTAGACATTGTGTGGGTTCGCATCAGATAGCGTGTGAGATGTGGGTTCGCATCAGATAGCGTGTGATGTGGGTTCGTATCAGATAGCGTGTGAGATGTGGGTTCGTATCAG
>CAJQZN010039295.1:0-16571 GCA_907164685.1 Colias eurytheme | reverse complement strand
CGAAATTTGTCGAGTGGTTCCATTTTGCATAAATACGGACAATTAATCTTCCTACACCATTTATTTAAAAAAAATTATATCTACATTACCACATTCATTAGTTCATAGCATTAAAACTTGAAATACTTATCAATTGACAATAGTTATTGGCGGATATTTCAAAGCACTTTTTTCAGATGATATTATGGGCGTGTGATGATTCCCAAAGATGTTAAGCAGTAGCGCGTAGGCGTGACGCCAAGATGTGGCGCCCGCCGGTCTGTCGACGTCGTGTAGCCATGAACCAGCCAGCCAAATAGGTTAAGAGACTGGCCAATCACTTTTATGTTCACCGCATTTTTAATGACAGTCATCAAACGAACCAACCTACCGCACTACAGCTTTTCTACCGCACTACAGCTAAATGTATCTTTGAGAAAACTAAAAATTAAAAAGCCCATTCACGATTCTGGTATCAATAATAATTAATAAGCATTAAATTGCAAAACTTTGTTAGCTGAATAGAAAAATCTTCATTACGCCATGAAGAGACTTTTTAATAGTTTTGGGCATGTATATAATAAAACGGTGCTGTACACATTACAAACGAACGAACATGAATAGTGGAACTTATGAATAATGGGGACAAAGAGCTTTTCAAACGCCGCCTTTATTTGGTGAATGTTTTATAATCTAGCGACTTTTGTCGATTTAGGTTTATAGTTCTGTTTAACTATGATAAATATCGGATTCATGTGAATATATTAATTGGGAATACATTTACAGCTATTCATCCGTACCTTTCTAAACACAATATGTCAAAGGCAGTAACACGATATAAAATCACTCTGGGATATTTTCGTCTAATAGACTTTGTTGTTAAAGATTGAATAGTAAATTATCTAATTTATAATCTAATCCCGAAAAATTAAGCACATAATAGGGTAAGGTTGCTCAAGTCGTACCACGGCGTTAGTCGTACCCCACCAATATCTCGTCTGATACCATTGAATTGGGCCATCTAGTGTTGTTAACGTGAACTATTTAGTCGCGCGAGCAAGCGTAAACAAGTGGTCAGGCGGTCGGCTTCGTGCAGCGAATTCAAAAAGTAAGTTTTTTATCACTTTTCATGTAAAATTAACGACTCATTCATAAGCTTTTTACGGCAGGAATGTTATCTTTATATTTTGTCTTTGTTTACAACGATTTTTAATGCTTATCTGTCAATCGTTTGGGCATACTCAAACAGGAGAAAATTTTTAGGTTGTGTTAGTAATTTTATTTTTCAACCTCAAAGATAAGTATGCTTAAGTCGTACCTGTTAAAAATTCTTTACTCGTACTTCTATTTAGGTCTAAGATTTTGTTATTCACTAAAATAATTACCAAATAATATGCTTAAGTTAATCTCAGACTGAATTATTTGTAATTTTAACTTACTTAAAATTGATCTCTTATTATTAAGAATTTTTCTATATAGTTTATTATATCTTCACTAAAGTGTATTTTCTAAGTACGACTTAGGCTGTATGTGGTACGAATTAGGCAACTAGGCGCCTTAATCGTACCGAAGGTATGTTTTTGAAAAACGTTAAAATATATATTTTAATATTAACATTGTAAGTTTCTGTGATTTTTTAATAATAGACAACTAAATAAAGATTCAGTAAATGTGGATTATTTTGTATTATTTCAATTGTCGTGAATATTATAGCATAATTTCCTTAGGGGGTACGACTTGAGCAACCTTACCCTACCTACTTGGTTTCAAGAACATATATCTTGCGTTATATTACATCATGAATAATCAGTGGATTTTCCTCTTAACTTTTTATATGCCTCCCACACTCACTAACTAGGCTCTAGTTACCAAACTCCTACTGCCCCCGTAATAAATTTCTTGTTGAAACGCGACGTTGGATGGCGTATACGTATTATGTAGGTAGGTATTCGTTATAAATTTTTAGTATTATTAGCAACACATAAATACATTTTACATCTGAATAGACAAGACATTACAAGACGATGAAGTGATGAAAAATGTTGATGGAAGAAGGAAAATGTAATGGATAAAATAAAAATTAACATTTGATATTCCTAACATATTCACAATGTTCACTGAATGTTAATACCGAAGCTCATTCAGGCTGGAATTTTGCAAAATGTATTAACACTCCGATTGAATGAGCATAATATAAGGGATATTCAATATTCATTGACCAATTTAATAAGTGGAAGTGCCGTATCGCGAATGTAATAGTCATATTTTACATATTTTGTAGAGTGACAGAGTGACATTTTAAGCTATTGCATAGCTTTTATCTTGACTTTGAACGCGGCGACTCTAACTGGCACAGCGATGCGATGCTATGCAATAGCTTTACCGCGGCAGTCCTCGAGTGCCACACGTATTTTTTATTTTACAGCTGTCACTAATCGATATTTTTGTTGTAGGTAGTTTAGCAGAATCCCTCCTCACTGGGATCGGAAATTGCCATAATACAGAGAAGAAGAAAAAGTAGTGGTAGATTGGGCAATCTCAACTATTATCATCATAGGCCTATTTATCTTTATCACAGAGCCCAGTCTAGAACATTGTTAATTGTAATAAACATTATATACGTTATTTATGGTTAAGTTTATCCGGTATTAGGACATATATTTTTTAACATAGGTAATAAACCTACTCGTAATAAAATCTCACATTAAAATCCCTTGTGAAGCGTTCCTTTCATTAATTAATGTCGCGGTCAGATAAATTTTATATATAAGTATGTTAATTTGTCTCATTAACGGAAAGTATCCGACAAATTTACAAAAATCTTTTACCTACGTCAATTCTGAAGTAGGCTTTCACAATTTTACCGTGCTATAAATTAAAAAATCGTATGCCCGAACACTAAATAGTAAATATAGAAAAGCAGAAGATTACGCTGAATGTGAAAAATATATAACCGTTAAATAAAATGAGGTCACAACCCTCTGACCCGCCGCGTTAGATAAAACATCGGGTAATAAAGCTGTAAGTGCATAAAAACATTACATTAGTGTCCTTTTATCCGCACTGCTTTCCCAAATTACATGGGATTTATATTAATTATATACATAGCTACATAAAAAATGATAAACGTCTGATTCTAGATTTATAATCGGCCATGAACTAAGGCTGTAAAACATTTAATTGTAATCATTTTTTGTCATTGTTTTACAAGTAAACAAACCAAAACGATAATAAAACATCGTACTATCTTATCGTACATTAAATTAGTCTGTGTTAGGGAATTATTTAACGTTCTTTATTTTTTTATACTTATTAATAATTCTTCTATTATCGCAAGCAAGATACGATACAATCCCTCTGTTGTCCTTTCATGTGAAGCCTGAGCGTCCGTCTGTCAAGGGCTCAACTCTCAAGGCCCTTTTTCAGTAACGTCTCAAGACATTAAGTTGAAATCAATATCTTATAACTTCACTTAGGGCTTAATAATGCTTAAGCTATTTTTAATATCCTATATTTATCACTCCCAGTGTGTTTTTGGTGTAACTGGATCCATTCTTTTATCTGGCTTTAAATTTTAGTCATGGCGACATAGACTTTGCAATCATATAAACGTCTAAGTTTTTAAAACGACTTCTGAGAATTCAGGCTATGCATTAAATATTTATACACCATTTAAGAATGTAAGTTGGGTACCTTTGAGAGGCATACTTTTAGCAAGTACACATTAAAGCTTTTAGGCTTTTAAACAATATAGTTTCTCATTATAATAGCTACTTTAGGCGAAACTCTATAGTTTTATGTTTTATAAAAACGGGTCTCTGAAGTTGTTACGTTGTATGCGATCTAAGGTTAGGAGCGTATAAGAACTTTATTTGTCACATGTTTTAAAAATATTATAAAGGATTTGTGTACTTATAAATCTTTTTTTCATATCGATAAACGTTATTGATCAACTTAGATTATTTTTAATTCGTCTGAATTAGCAGCAACGTCACAATGGCGCTGAGTCGGTCATATTCTTAGGCGGATTGCATACCGCATAGATGTATTTTATGTAGAAAAATGTAAGTATAAATGGATTAAATTTGAGTGACCCACTTAATACAAAACGAAACCAATGAATCGTCAGATTAAGGTCCATTATCGTCAAAAAAACAATAAACAAATTTTACGTTCCTTTAAAGTTTACTAAAAGAAGCCGTTAAAGTCGTATTCAAGCGGTTCACAAAGGGTATTAAAGGCCGAGTGTTTACAGTGCAAACATATGGTCGTTATAACAAGGCGGGATTTAAAACGACGGATGCAAGTAAAGCGCTAATTGAAGGGCCTGCGAGGGAGCACTATAAATAGACGGACCCCCGCGTGGTTCGCGTCTTTATTCCTATTGCACTTTTTATATATTTATTTATGCATTGATTTGTGAATAGCTATCAAGGGCAATTTTAATAAAATGGTTATTTGAAATATCTGCATTTTTATTTATTTTAATAGTGTTAAATATTGTAATGGTGATCAGTAGAATAAGTCAATATTGAGCTATCCCACACAAGTAAGGTAGCTTTATATTTTTATTACAACTATTTTTAAAAAGTAACCTTGGTCAGTCATTGGACATCCAAACTATCTCCGGCCACAAAAACCACTTCTTTGCAAAATGAAGGAAGGAACAACAAACACATTTGCATATTTAATATATTATATAAATTGTTTGCACATAAACATATACCAAACACAAAATTTATTGTCTATATATTTTTCCAAACGTGACTTTTAAATATCTTTTAACATTACAAACTATTTATCTCTTTAATGTACTGCAAAATTATGGGTCAAACGCAATATGCATATTATGTTTAACAGCTCACAGCTCAATTGTATTTACACACAGCCTTATGTATGTTCACCCGCTCGAGGTTTTAAGTTTGATAGCGCTTCTGCGCTCAAGCACTATAAGTAGGTAAAATGACATAATCTAAGTAGGTAAAAATATGCCCTCTTAGAATTGCTAGACTAGACAAGGGGCAGTGAGAGTATAGATAACCTTTTTATCCTATTTCAGTGATTGCATCAATTAATCATGTTAAAATTATTATTTATTATAGACTAGCACCAATTGAGTTGCACTGCTCACACACTCAGGCTCTATAATTCCATTTCAAATATTAAAACGTTTTTTAATTAATTAATGTACTTAATATTTGTTTGAAAATAAAAAGCTCCATGTATTTATAATAAAGTACATCAATGAAAAAAATTTGGACAATAGTAATTAAAAGGAACTATTTAACTTTTAAAGATACAGCAATGTTTACTCAACAAAGTACTCATGAAAAGTTTGTCGAACAAATGTACACTGTAATAAGGATAAAATCTTGATAAAGAAACCAAAAAACATGCCTCGATATTGAGTTAAAAACATTCTAATAAATAAATATGATCCTTATGCCTAAACAGATAAGGTTCATTCATGATGAAAATTAGGCAATTATATTTATCATTTCAGTTATTAGACTCAGTTAGGAACTCTGGTTTGAAATAAAACACTCATTCATCCGCAATATCACACAGCGGGAAGTAAAGGCCAGTGATTTCTGTATTATCATGTCAATGATATGTCATCGAACAACATTATAAACTCAAATATACATATTAGTAATATACATGTATGTATTATAATACTACAAAAATTACTCAAATGAATGAAGAAGTGATTATAAACACTACATAAGCAAGTGTATTGTATGTATTCTATTTCAATTTTATTCTGTTTTTAAATAAATAAAAAGTGGTACATATAAATTTTATTAAATTCTTAATGCTAATTTTCCCGGAATTATATTAAAATTTATAAGGTACATCAGGTGTAGTTTGTTTTATCAAACGGGATCTTATTCAGAATTATTTTCTTTACTCGTATGGTTGAAGAAAATTTGAATGTAATTAATTTAATAATGTAAAAAAACAAGGCAACAGTAGCTGGTTATAAGCAGACAAAAAATATTGTAACTTACCGAAGTTATGCGACGGATTAACATACACACATATATTATATATCAATGAATTGTAACTAAAACCCGGCTTGTAACCTTTTTAATTTATATAAGACACAAAATTAACTAACAGTAATTTCTTTTTATCGTTACAAGTCACAATCAGCAGTACACAAATTACAACGGGCAAGGGCAACGCACGCAACAACAAATGTCAAGTTCATATGTCATCTGTCAGCTGTCACTGTCAAACATCAGTTTGCAAAAAAAACAAAATTTGCCATATCAAAATAACACAACAGATTACAGAATAAACATTATATTTAAACATGTGACCGAATCGTATCTAGTTTTATGAGTAAATGAGTTAATAACAAGCTTATTAATATTCGGTATGCATTTTTATGGCACAAATGTTTAGTTTTAGTCCCAGTTCGTATTTGAACTTTAAACTGAACATCGGATATAGTAAATCTAAAGGCATATTACACTACTAAAGGCTTTAAGCAATGTTTAAGATAGATAATAACATAATCGTTACGTTTTAATCCAAATATTAGTACGATTAAACTAACGAAATGAATTACGATGATTTATAAGAGTTCATACACAGTTCATATCATTCATTAAAAGATAAACCTTTAATATAACTAACACGTATGTACAGGCTTAGAGTATATATTAATTATTACAGTCTTAGATCCGAGCTTAGATCATTTACTTAATGATCTAAGATTACAGTCACAATTACAGTAGTAGTAGGTAGTATATTTATACTCTAATCGTACAGGCTATACTGGCTAGTTACTAGCTAATAGAAAATATGTTTAAATATGAATTGCTTACAAAAAAGTTAAACTCCTCTCTTTCATTAATTTTAACCGATTTTTATTATGAATGTTTAAATCTGTTTAAATCTATGTTGAGATCTAAATAATTAATTTTCTGTTTTTAATTAACTGTCATTTTTACAATGTATCTCTTTCCTTCATTACGTACGTCAACTACGTCATTCAGGTTCGATGTGTGGTTTCCGCAGAACTACCTACCTATTCTTGATCGTACAAACAGCTTACAATAAAATTAATTCATAATGATAGAGATTTATAAAAAATATGTTTCATTATAATGTAGTGATGATAGTGGTGTGTTGTTACGTGGTGCAAACTTAATAAAGGAATTATAATTATATTAGCTCATAATGAACTGTCATCAAGTACTCAGTGGTGCCTGTAATTCAGGAGATCAATGTTTTGCTGTTGGTTCTGTTGAAGGAATACCTTTTACAGTAAGTGTGTTCGACGAATTATTCATTTATAGGGGGCGGATTCGCTAAGTACTCCCTTTGACATTCTAAATATGATGTCTAAGAGGAAAATATTGCATATTTCTGAATAGATAACAGTAGCAAAATGAGATGTTTGTATAACTTACTCTTAATACAAATGTTAAGTAAAAATTTCCATAATTTCAATACAATACACCTTCAAGCAAACTCAAATTTGCAATGGTTGGATATTTAAATGACAATATTGTTGTTAGTTGTACAAGACATTGTTTACCTTGGAATGATGAACATAGATACTATGGTTAGATGCAAGGATAGTTGCTTAGATTATGTCATCAATTATGTATTAGAAACAAATTTCAATTTTCCTAAACAATTGAGTTGTAATAGTTAATTTATGAGCATATTTTTAGGCATATGCAGCAGGATGTAATATAGTAATACTTGCATCAAATTTTGAACGTGTGCAAATAATACCTGGTGCCATACATGGGTATATACGTATCAGCTCTTTGGACTGTAGCACTGATACTGGTAAAATAGCAGCGGCGTATGGTGCAGAAGTGTGTATATTTGAACCTACACCGTTGATTCACACTGCGTCTACCACTCATGTAAGTACATATAACATTTTTATTATAAATTTATAAGTATATTTTTATAAAAGTTAGTGTTATAAATGGTGTATTTTCAATTTTGCATATATATTTCTTAAATTTTGATATTATTATACATTATACCTTTATAATACACCGTTTATATGTTATAACTAACTTGGCTGCAGCTTAGCCCATGTGTTGCCCAATTCCAAAATAAATTTTCAGGGTATAATCTTTTATCTCTTATTTTATCCCCATGGGGGTAGAATTAATCAAAATCCTTAGCAGATGCCTGGGTATCTGCATGCCGAATTTCAACCTTATCAATACAGTAGTTTAGTCTGTTTGTTAATAGATCAATCTGTAACGTTTGCATTTTGTATATTCAGAAGTATAAACCGAAATTCGAAATATTATTTTTTGGATATAAAAACGAAATTATAGCAAAAACTTTTGATAAGATATGAGATGGAACCTATCTTTGTTTACCTTCTTATCTGACACCTATTGATTTAGTAGTCCAGATATAGACTGATGAATACTTAACATAGTCTTAAAGATTAATAAAAATATAAATCTTATCAACACTGTACTTCTAATGTTTTTGCATTGCATTATGCTATATTTCATAAATAAGACAGACTCAAGTTGTAATGTGTGTGAAATTATTATATAAATTATTCATTCATTCCTACTCATTATAAATGTGTGCATGTATAATTAATGTAAAAATAAATAAATAAATAATTGATGTAGTAATAGTATACAACTACCAATGTTTGAATAAAATGTATGTCAAATTGATAATTTAACACTTTTAAGAATAAACTGAGTATAGTAGATGTGATTATAATATGTTATTAATTATACTTAAAATGTAATTTATAAGTGTTTTTTAATCAAACGAAAAGTAAAAAGAAAAAAAGGAGACACATTTGGAATGAATAGGGTAGAGAGAGAAAAGAACCTTCAAACATTTTTAAGCAACACATTAGTTAACTGTTAAATAACAAATTATATTATTTATTGAGGAATTGGTTTTAAGATGTTTATTTTGAATTGTTACATTATATAATAAATATGATATACAATGTTTCAACTTTGTATTGATATCACAGGTAGATGTAGTAAACAAAAATATATACACAATATATGAATGATCCCATTAGGCCGAATTAGCGCCATGGATTGCGGTCGAGCGTCACCTTGACGTAAAATACTCATAAATGTTTATTTTCTGTTCAATTACATGTTCTGTGTATACGGTGTCTAAAATATCTGTAAATAAATGAGGAAATGGGGTTAATGATTAAAATGTCCAGACAAATGCATGGTATCCTACACTATGTTTATATTTAGGTATATAATGATACATAATATGTATATATTTATATATTATAGGTTGTAATTCGTATTTAATTATACTGATTAAATAAATAAACGATCATTTCATCATAGGTTGTTTAATTCTCTGTTAGAAAATGTACAAATTATGCACACGAATCATTATAGGATGACGTTACTATACTTCCGAATCATTAAATACGACACGAAAAATTATTAAGAAATACAGTAATTATATTCCGAACAGTTTTGCAATTACACAACGAATAAGAAACTGACGAATATAAATTTAACAGATACAATATTTACGCAGTGCGGTTTTTACTAGTTATAATTAATCCAATCATTTTACAAATGAACATTAAGCACCTTGTCGTAATAAAAAATAAGTCTGTTGTCTTGTATTACGAATAAATTAATTGACAAAAAGAAACGTAAGTTAATATTCTTCCCGTCTATCGTTATCTCGCAATTATTGGTAAAGTTTCAGATGTTTTTAAGTAATTGAATAAAAAAAAGAGAAGTTGTTTATATTGCGTAATATTTTTTCGAATCCTAATTGTTTACTGTTGGTATGAGATTACAAGTTGAATTAGCAATCATTTAAGGATAGATATTTATACCCTCAGATCCTAAAAAGGACAAAACGAGCGTGTGTGTCCCAATTATCAAGTTCTCATAATTGGAACAACAGCACGAGACGGCCCACCTAATTTTGTTTTTTACTCCTTGACCAAGATTCCACTTCCATATCTCAAAACTGATGTCGTGAGTTAATTCTTCAAACGGATATTATGTTAAGGATTTCTAAACGGGTTTGCTTGAATCAATTTGTTCAGTACGCGTCGGTCACATGACATACAATTGTATATTAAATTGCTCTTCATAATAATGCAACAGCGCTAACTTGCTAACTTACGTCACACCTCTATTACAAAAATTCGCGTTCTATCAGTTTCGTATGTTACATTTTAATTGTACCAGTTTTTTTATGTTGACGGATATGTATCGGTATGTGTAATCGCATTAAAATTAATAACTAAATGTGATTGTATTGGTTTGTACACCTACAGCATTTCATGGGTAGATAGGTACTAATTAGATTCTAATGTCGTAAGTAACTACTTCTTACGCAGTTCATCACACAGATATTTTAATCCGTTTGTGAGGCCTTCCATAATGATATTCTTTAACGGATATATATTGTTTGATTGCATAACGAGACATCGTTGTGTGTTTCTTTTAACTCAGCGAATTTATTTCATGATGTAAACTGTAGTTTAATGATATAAACGTATGACAAAAGTAAAGTTCAAGTTTTACCTGTCTACGAATTTTTATAGTGAGAGTTTTCATTAGTATTCATTAACAATTCGTCTTCATTTTAGGGCTTGGAATACAGATGGGTGCAAACAGGCAAATTAGTAGCGGATGGTCCCATAACAGCATTATCTTGGAATCTAGAGGGAACGAGATTACTGACTGGAGGTAGAATATTACAACTGTGGCACCAAGCATCACTGTACCAAGATGACAGTCAGCGTGAGTGGTGTTTTAGTTTTTATCTTTATTTTTATACCTAGGTATGCCAACTATGTATAAAAGGTAATACGTGTAAAATGGAATTATCGGATTTAAATTGTCGCAATCTATCATCTAAAGTCTTAACCATTACAATGATTGGTTCTCTTTCTTATATTACCTATAAAATAAATCAAATATTATGCTTACTTAAAAAAATAAAGGAATTTGGTATATTATATAGCGTGACTATAACGGCATTCGTTTTTCTAAATACCTCAGTGTTAATCACTGGAACACAAATTAACGCGTTTTAATTACAAATACTTGTTATTTGCATGAAAATCTGATAAATTTTAGAAAGAATTCTATTTACTATTCGGTAGACATCTACAATTAGCTTGAATTTAGAAATCTACACAAAAATAGTTGTACAGACTCTCAATAAATTTAATTGATTACATTAGTCAAATTTAACAATTAAAAAAGCAGTTTCATTACGCATGTTTCAGACTGATTTAGTTTATTGCGTTTTATAAATACCACAGTCGTCATAATGATATAAATCTTGAAATTGTGCTCAATGCATACTGGAACTGTTTCGTTTAAGACCATTTCGGTACGAACCAAGTTCCCTGGCAGGTTTCCAGTACCTTCTCTTGTTACAGTTTTATTGATTCTTCTATTTTAGGTCAGATTAATTTTTTTCCATAAAAATTGTTGGGCATTTGGAAAAAAATATTAACGCTGCACTCGTGTTTCGTCTAAGCGATTATACATAACTAATCTAACTGGTTAGCTAATGTAATAGAAAAAGAAACATACAAGCAATGATTTTTCCTTCGAAATAATTCACTACATACCTAAATAACAAATGTTTACACATAAAAGAGCAAAACAATATATTTAAATACATAATATTTTACAATTATTATGCTAAAGGATACCTACATCTTAATAATCCTATTCAGTATTTGTGGTGTAAGATTTATAAAAACGTAAACCGATTTTCGTCTGTTGTTTAATTTTAAAATAACGTATGATTTAAACATTAATTTATTTTACAGCAAGCTCCGGCGTCACATTCCAAATCGGCGGTGACAAAGACGACAAACCGAAACAGCCTGAAGAGGAAGAGCCTGTAAGTTCAATTGATCTAAATTCTAGATTGCCAACTAGCGAGATAAGATAAACAGAATCATGAGCGCTCTACCTATCCTGATATCATTGTTTGACCATACGTGTGTACTGTGTACTGTGTACTGTCTTTGTTTTATCACGAGTTTGCTAAGCGTTTGATTATTGTTATTAATCACGTGACCTTTTAAAAATAGAAAACTGGACTGTTCCACGTTTGGGATGTTTTTCGACGTCTCATTTAAAATTATAATCATAACATTAACGCAAATATTTGTAGATCGTAATCACTAGAGATTTTTATCTACTTAACAACTAGAAACTTTAGTTGACCTTAACTCGAGTGTGATGATATAATCGATAAAATGCATTAGACTACAGTTGATAGATTTCGAGTTCGTCTATAAATATTTTTGTATGCATTTATAAGTTACACACTTAACACTATTTTTTATTAACTGCCATAAAAATGAATATAAATAGAAACATTAAAAAGTAATTGTTTCGGTATTAAGCATCTAAGTACATAGTTAATCTTATTTGCTTTAAATTGTATTGTTGAAGAAATTGAAAAAACTTACTCGGAAATAAATGCTTAGAGTTAAAACAAAGTAAAATTCTTATTTGAATTACACTCAAAGTAATAAGAGTTCTTCTATTATACTACATCATACTAACTGAGTACTCATAGTTTTGTAAATAAATAAATAAAATCTTTATTTTGCTTTAAACATGGTATTCAATGGTGATACAATTATATTAATAAAGCACAAACATGTTCAGCCAATACAAGCATGCAAAAATAAAATAATAAAATAATTACCATAAAGGAGTTAATGGTGCGTTCGGGTTGAACTTTCCATGAACTCCTTTATGGTATAGAAGTTTTTTTCATTGAGCCAATTAAGAAGATTTTTTCTAAATTTATAATCATTAGACGTCTTTAGGTTATTTGGCAGATGATTGAATATTTTAACGGCCATCCCCACGCAACTTTCCCTGTATTTGACGATACGAGGGTTCTCTCGTAAAATTAATTTATTCGGATCCCTTCGTGATCTCGAGTTTAGTTGGGAGGATGTTTTAAACAAACTACTATTTCTAAAAACAAACATACACAATTCAAAAATATATAAACAAGGTAGGGGTAACAAACCAAGCTTTTTAAATAAGGGTCGACATGATTCAGTGGGTGCTATTCCACAGATGGCTCTCATACATCGTTTTTGCGCAATGAATGCTCTATCCCTAGCAGTACTGTTACCCCATATTACCAATCCATAGCGAAGGTGTGATTCTACGTAGGCACGGTATGCTGTCACGGCAGTCTCTAAATTTGTGGTAACTTTAACCCGTCTAAGCGCGTAGACGAATCTATTAATTTTATTACATACATTTTATTAGAAGATTTATTAAATTGTATGAATTTTGATTTTTTAAGGTTAATAAATAAATTTTTATTTTCAAGCCATCGTATCATTTTGTCAATTGTAGAATTTATGTCAATTTCATGATCTTTAATAGTGCAATTAATTTTATTAGATGTCACGACAATTGAGATGTCATCTGCAAATAGTATACATCTATGTTTTATAATATTAAAAATGTCATTAATGTATAACAAAAATAAAATTGGTCCCAAGACGCTTCCTTGTGGTACTCCATATTTAGTTACTCTTTCTCTAGATGTATATAATGTTATTTCATTATTTTTGTCAATTTTACTAATTCTAACACATTGTTTCCGATCTTTTATATAGGATGACAGCCACTGGAGGGTTAATCCTCTTATTCCTAGTCTGTCAAGTTTTTCTAATAATAAATTATGTGATACACAATCGAATGCTTTTGATAAGTCAAAAAACAAGCATGTTGTCAGAAAATTGTTATTGATTCCAGTTAATATTTCTTGTATCAGTGAAAAAGTGGCTAGAGTAGTCGATTTCGTTTTTTGGAATCCATATTGATCTATGTTAATTATTTTAAATTTATTGCAAAAATTTCTGATTCTTTTGAGCATACACTTCTCAAATACTTTAGATAGAATAGGTATAAGTGTTATAGGGCGATAATTCGAAATTTCTTCTTTATTTTCTTTTTTGTAAAGAGGTTTTACAATCGACTTTTTTAGTTTTTCTGGAAACGTTCCTGTTTCAAATGATAAATTAATCAGGTATGTTAGAACTGAAACTATTTCATTTACACACTCTTTTATTATTTTAGTATTTATGTCATCGTAACCTTCAGCATTAGTAGCGTTTAATGATAAAATTTCAAATTTGACTTCATTCTCTGACATAGGCATTAGAAACATCGTCGCAGGATTTATAATATCATCAGATAAAGCCTGTTTTATGTGTTCATTGTCTGGTGTCATATTATCAATAGATTCAATATAATAATTATTGAAAGCGGCGGCTATATCCACCGGATTCGTCAAAATACTGTTACCAACCTTTATGCCACTTATATCTTGTTTATTATTCATATAATTAAATTCGTTTTTAATAACCTTCCACGTCGCCATACATTTATTTTTACTATTATTTATGTATTTGATATTAGCAATTTTTTTAGATTTAAATATACATTTTTTTAATATATTAGAATACGAAGTATAGTTATATTTATTAAATGAATTTTTATTTTTATAATAACAAAATCGTAGGTGACGTTTTGTATTACAACTTATTTTGAGTCCTTGACTTATCCATTTTTGTTTATATTTATTTGTTTTAAGTTTGATACGAATTGTAGGGAAGCAAAGATAATAAAAAAGACAAAACAAATCATGGAATTCGTTAAATGCTGTATTAGGATCATTTTCACTGTATATTTCTGACCATGTAAGCTTTCGTATGCAATTCTGAAACTTTCGAATGTAATCTAGGTTATAATCTCTTTTGTAAATGAAACATGAATTACCTTTATCTACTCTACTTTTAACATTGAAGCTTAACATTTGTGCAGTATCGTGGTCTGATAAATGTAGTGGCAATACTGACGCAGTCGCTTCGGGTAGGTCACTTAGTATATGATCAATACAGGAAGACTTACGCGTAGGAACGTCTATATGAATTTTTAAGTTGTAATTTTGACATAACTCGATCAATTTGTTTGTTATTAAGCCTTCTTTAAATGTATTTATATTAATATCACCTGCTATAATTGTGTGGTATTTAGAGTTATATTTTTTATTTAGGTCGTAGAGTACACATTCTAAACTGAACTTCGTTCGAATTATTCCATTAACAGTACATACAGAATGTTCAGATTAATTTTGGTGTAATGTGATAGATGGAGCTTATAGTTTTTCAGACGCACAGCTTAAAAAAATATATTTATTTTTCCTTTAAGTATATCGCGTAGCTCGCACGTAGGTACTACGCCGATAATGCGGTCATTGTGTCTATGAAACCATAATCTTACCTTAAACCTAAGCGTTCAGCGGATGGCAAAGGTCGGTGCGTTGTCATGTAACAATGTGTACAAATAGAGGTTTTAAAATGTATATTGTATATATATTTAATTAATTATTCAGGGTTGGTTATGTGTATGGCAATGTCACACGGCCACGCCGGCGCACCACCTCGCCTTCAGCCCGGATGGTGTGCTGTTCGCGACATCAGGCATCAATGATAGACTCGTCAAGATTTGGTATCAAAATAAAGGTAAGGATAAGGTATTAGCTAATTTATTTATTTAAGGTTGTTATGCTTCATCCATCATATCTTGAATTCAACTTGACTCTAGATTATTTGTTCCGCTAAAAAGGCTTTTACGAAAACATAAACTATCACTTACGGAATTGTCAAAGCTTTTTTTGATTGTATCTCTATTCTCTACTTTTTCGAATTATACGAATATTTTTATTTAAAAGAGGTATCCAATTCAAAAACTTTTTAATTCTAATTATGTTGACAAAAAATATATTATTTTTATCATGCTTTAATGTTTTCAGTACTGGTGCAAGCCCACGGAGAGCACTCACCATCTGAGTTGAACTACACGTTTATTTACGTGGCGCATCCACGGGCCGTCACACATCTCTCGTGGCGGAAGACTAGCAAATATATGCCAAAGTAAGTTTGTTTAGCTATGCTTGAGTATACAATATAGAGAATTATTTATTGTTGGGTGAATAAATGCTAATATTTTCAATATTATTCAGGATAAGATCAACATTGGAAGCATTGTACAGCTTACACTGTATATTTATTATTTATGTAAACTTATTGTTTGTTAATACACATAATATATCTAAAGTCTATTTCAGCCATTCACGTACAATAACAACTAGATTCACAACACGCTTAAAAATGACCACAACAAAACTCTGCCCACGCGTGTATTAGACTTTGAACATTAATGCTACGAAATAAGGTGATAATTTCAACGAATCTTTTATATTACGCTGCTTGGATAATCTTTTCAATGCGCAATTGTGAATCTAGTTTCAGCTTATATAATTAAAAAAAAACGATTTTATGATATACGAAGATAATTAATTGTAAAAAAAAAGTTTAACTAAGAAATATTTATATAAACTTGAATAAAAGATTTGCATTCACAGTCCCAAACCGGAAAAAATCTTTACAATTTCTCCAACTGTACCCTTTCTATATAAAAATAACGAACATGTTTTGACGTGACAACGTCTTATCTATATATATATAATAAAACTAAGTCAATAAAATGTGCGTGCCGATAAAA
>CAJQZN010039294.1:0-22759 GCA_907164685.1 Colias eurytheme | reverse complement strand
TACTCTACAGCGGAATATAAGTTAAAACAGCTTGAAAGCAATCTATCCATATACTTTGACTCGATGGGCGAAATGCAACTAGCTAGGGACAAATGGAAGCTAATCGCATATTTTGACATGTCTCCATATTGGCAAGGGAACACAGCGGCAGATCTTTTATCGGATTACTTAGAAAAAACCTGCGCTAATATGAATGAATCGAATCACTGCCAGACTATCTTGTTACAAATACGTCACGATTACAATGAACTGCAATACTACAACCAGCTGTTACTGAATCAGCATTTCGACGCGCGGTCAAGAACCCGGCGCGGTCTTTTCAATGCGGTCGGCTCAGTGGCTAATTCATTATTCGGAGTACTTGATCAAAGCTTTGCTGAGAAATATGAACAGGAAATCGAGCTCATTAAAAATAACGCCAATCATATAACCCAACTTTGGAAGAACCAAACATCAGTCATAGAAGCAGAATTCAACATATTAAAGCGAACTGAAAAAACCATCGAAACCCAGTATAAAATCTTTAACAGACATTTAAATATCCTAAACAATAAAACAAATGTAATCCAATCAGAAATTGAGACCATTCAAGAAGTGACCTTATCAGCAATAGCATGCAACAATTTGATTCAGAATTTACGGAGAATTCAAGATACTCTATTGGACACCACCACTGAAATTTACCACGGCCAGATAAATGTACACTTATTGTCACCAAAGCAATTGCGCGACGAGCTGCAAATTATATCCAGCCAAATTCCCAAGGACGTCACATTACCCATAGAGAACATTCATACCGACCTGTATAAAATCTATAAATTAATAAAGGTAAAAGCTAGAATTACCGAAAACTTCTTTATATTTGAAATACTCATACCATTGATTAGCCGGGACAATTTCCAACTATATAGATTGATACCCATACCGAAGCAAGTTAACAACAACATGATAAGCATAAAACCAATAGCGGAATATATTTCTATAAACATAAAGAGAGATGCCTACATTACATTAACATTAGCCGAGCTACAAGCATGCCAAAACCAGAATGATATTTATTTTTGCCAATTGCACGGTCCTATAATAAGCTTTAGCAATAATGAACGTTTTTGCGAACTAAAAAATAATAAATGTAAATACAATATAAACAGCTGTAAAAGTAGTTGGATACAATTGCACGATCTAACTACATATTTATATTTTCAATGCGATACGGCACACATACGCATTATATGTGACGATGACATACAGTCGCGCCAAGTCAGCAAGGCCGGACTTATATCACTAAGCAAACAATGCATAATAAAGGGACAAGATATCACACTGTACTCATTTAAGCAACTTGAAAACAAGCTATATCTGAAACCCGACATATTAGAAACCAAATTAAATCCCATTCACAATCTGATTGACTCCGCTCTGCCTATCACCAACTACTCCGACAACGAAGATATCAACGCATCATTAAAAACTCTTGGGGAGAAAATAAAAATAATGAAAAACGCTGTCGAGAATACGGATACCTTAGGTATTTCAAAACACGACCTACACCAATACGCAGTGTCATATGGAACACTAACACTAGCAATATTAGCAAGCATCTTTTTCTTCGTGTGGTGGCGAAGGAGTCGAGCGACTCCACAGCAGAGCGTCTCAGCAGCCCAACAGCAGAGCGTCCCAGCAGCGCAACAGCAGAGCGTCCCAGCAGCGCAACAAACTATTCAGTCTCGGACAATACCCCAAGAGTGTGTCGATTCTAGTGTGTGTGTGCACCAAAAAAGTGTTACTAGTGTTCGTGCGTCTCCCTTACCCGAGCGGGGAGAGTGTAGTGAAGTATCATGTGAACAAAACAGGCTCAGACGATGGGCAAGTGCGCGATTTAAAAGGAGCGATAGGTCGACGTCTCCAATAACTAACAAACGCTCTGCTATAAGTGAATCAGTGGTGGAACTATAATCTTTATGCATTACAAACATTTCCAAACTTATAAAATTTTATATATATCTTCTGTGGGCCTCGGGAGCATGTTCGAGCAACGAACAAATATTTTATTTTAAATTACTTATTATCCATGGTTACATTACATTAATGACAATTATTGAGCAATAACGTAAATGAGGTCAAGCTGCCTCAGCATTATTATCGTGCGACGGCCGTGCCGGCCGGAAAGCGCAGTTCTTCCATAGCAGCGCCCGAGTGCTAATCTATCCGCTCGAATCCGCGTGAATTATATATAATTATATAGCGATAATTAAAGTGTTCCCAGTTGTCCCATAATATCATAGCATTCTTAGCAGCTTATAACGCGACCTAAATACAGTCCACATTCGATGTAATACGTAAACCGTACAGTACAATAAAAACTTAAACTAGGACAAACAACACAGAAGGCGGGCATATTACTAAGAAGTAATGATGTATGTATGTAGATTATTTACTTTTTTATGTATTTCTCTCCTAGATAATGGACAACACGCCCCTCGGCTACCACCACGCTATCCGTCACGATCGACTCCACCTTCTCATGACAAGACTGGAGGAAAGGGCGGCGACACATGTGTCCGATCTGCCCGCCATTAACTTGGCCCTGTATATAGTGCCCTGTGAGATCGCTCCCGTTGTTATATATGATGCTGATAGTGAGTTTTTGCATTTTGACGTGATAACGTTTTTAAAAACGTTTTAGTCGGGTGACATGTTCAGAAACTTGTGTCACACCAAAACCTCACGAGCGCGATCGCAGGTATAACGAGAGAGAGACGGACCGATCTCCCGTCTCATCTCGAGCGCTGCCACTGCATTATGTTATCACGTAAACATCTCGATCGTAAACCTACTTTACAGACAACCAATTTTTCTCTATGTTAAGAAACTGTCATATGCATTAATAATTATGGGGTACATTTAGTATAAGCATTAACGTAGTATAAACAATTAGACTCATGAACGCCTTTTAAATGGTAAAAAATGTCCGATTAGCATAATAAAAATATTCATTGAAATTAACACCTTATTTTATGGCTGTAATGTTTAAAGTCGATTGTATAGCTTCTTATAGAACTCTGCCTGGTACTCGCGTAGGCAGAGTTTTGACTTGAGCGTGATTGTGAGTCTAGTTTCTTGATGTATATCAATGATGATAAGGAAATTTTCATATTTTTTCCTACCAAAACTATTGATTTTGAATAAAATTGCATTATTAAAGTTAGACAAGAATTAAAATATATTATAGTAAGTTAAAATTTTTACCAATATTATGTATAGTTGGCTTTTTCTTATAGATTGGTAAAACGTTTTTATTTATTTTTTTCTGATAGATAAGAGCATAATGAATCTCCTATATACATCATATTTTACATAACTTATACATATATCAAACATTACAGATAAGAAAGTAAACGCCCCCGTACAAGCGTTTATGTCCCCGAAATGGGGCGGTGTAGTGTTGGGTGCGCAGGAGTGCGGGGACAAACCGTTCGTCCCCAATGTCCCGCTTGTTATGGGGACGTTTCTGGCACAGTTGAGGAATCTTATCGGCATCACTGATAAGGTAAGTGAACTTAATTATCATCTATACTTACTAATATTATAAAGCTGAAGAGTTTTTTTGTTTGTGTGAACGCGCTAATCTTAAGAACTACTAGTCCGATTTGAAAAATTCTTTCGGTGTTAGATAGCCCATTTATCGAGTAAGGCTATAGGCAATATATCATCACGCTCCGCACTGCGGAGTGCGGAATAAAATTCCCGTGTTTCGCACAGTCGTCCAACAGCTATAAAGAAGATCCATCCATTTTACACGTGTCACACGCCGGACACTCCATACAAAATTATCGTTTTAACAGTCACACTGTAGAGAGTGCAAATGTGTGTGTTAACGCTTTAGGGTTCGCACATTTGTGACTAGCGTAAAAAAAATTCGCGTTTTTCTGATGAAATACATCCATAAATAGCACAATATCTAACCACTTTCTACGAAAAACGATAATCACAAATCCAAAATAATAAAACTAATTTAAGTCAATTTGATTAATGTTGTCAATCTTCGTTGCGTATCGTCCTTGCAGAAAAATGTGGCCCATTTTAATCACGATCGCGCGGGGTGAGGTAAGTGTTTAATTTTGGCGGGAGGCGGAGAGAGTCCGTTCTGTGGCGTTTAGCTACTATTATGTATTCTGTGCACGTGTGTCGACTTCAACTTACAAAAAGCGCGCGAAATTTTATTCGCAGTGCGTACCAGGCATAATTTTGATTACGCTTAACTACGCATACTTTTGAATTAAATACGCGAGAATAAAGGCCATGCGGTGAAATATCTCTGCGCAGATACAGCCTAATTTGTAATAAAATAATATTGCGACTAAATACTGAGATTTACCCTGTCCTATATTTCAATTTAAATGAAATTGCACACGGAGAGCAATTAAAATTTAAATTCGCTTCAGTAGTCTAGGAGTCCACCGCGGACAAACAACGTCATACCTAATTTTTGAAGTGAAACTTCTTTAGGCGCGTTGAGAGTGAAATTTCAAGGTCGCATTATGGCAATACCGTTACGTCATGGAGTAGGGAGACGATTTTGGTATCTTAGATTTTTTTTAAGCTATTGCATAGCTTCTGTCGCGGGCATTGAGCGTGGGGACCGAATACAGAAATTACGTAACGAAAAAACCTCACGCTCCCCACTCCGACGGACACGGAGGTGTGGCTTGAAGGCATGCTATGCAATAGCTTTACCGCGGCAGTCCCCGAGTGCCACACGTTTTTTATTATTATCGATTTATTTACTGTTTTCCAGGAGCCAATCGGCGGTGCGCACCTAGAGCCACTGCGCTCGGTGTCCCCCCGCGCGTGGGAGGTGTGCAGCCTGCTGCGCGTGCGCGCGCTCGAGCACGTCACCTCCGCCCAGAGGAGCCTGCGCTCGCTCGCCAAGCTGCTGGGTGAGTTGTGTCCAACCCCGCCCGGTGTCCCCGCGTGGGAGGTGTGCAGCCTGCTGCGCGTGCGCGCGCTCGAGCACGTCACCTCCGCCCAGAGGAGCCTGCGCTCGCTCGCCAAGCTGCTGGGTGAGTTGGGTCCAACCGCGCCCGGTGTCCCCATACGATGTAATTTTTGGTAAAAGAACAAGAAAAATGCGGAAAAAATAATACTTAACTCAACTTTTGGTGGGTTTTCGGGAAGATATTAATTATTGTTAATACTACAAATTAAAATCTCATAATCATCTTAGTTCATCATTCACTTATACATTTAATAAAAAAATCTAAAAGCCCAAAATAACACTTGAAGTTAATATGGTATTAATATTAAAATGATTTTGACAAAATGGCATTGCCCTTATGTATACAATTTGTCAACTACAAGGTGCAGTTTACACCTTGTATTTGACGATTTGTATATAAAATGTAGAAACCAATCTCTTTATTAAAACGAAATCCTTTTATTTTCTTCCAGGTGAGATATCGAACATAGTGATCAACGAAGAAGTGGGTGCATCAATAAACACAGCTGTACATAATATTCAAGAAACGAAAAAGCAAATGGCGGCCGGTGACCTGTCAGGCGCGTACAAAAGCGCGCGAAACGCATTCCTAGCGGCAGAGACGGCGTTCATGGAGCCCAGTTTGTTGGCGTTGTTGTACTTCCCAGACGATCAGAAGTGAGTTTATAATTATACTAGCTTTCCACCCGCGGCTTCGACGGGCAGTCAAAGAAAAACCTGCATAGTACCCGTTCCTGTGGGATTTCCAGCATAAAACCTATCCTATGTACCGGGGTAAAAAGTAGCCTATGTCCTTTCTCAGGTATCAAAATATCTCTGTACCAAATTTCATGCAAATTGGTTCAGTAGTTTAGGCGTGATTGAGTAACGGACAGACAGACAGAGTTACTTTCACATTTATAATATTAGTATTTTCTTAAAGAATAGAAAAATTCATTCACGAGTCGGGATTTGAACCCGCGTCTTTCGCCTTTCCATATGACGCCTTTGGCCACTCGGCCACATGTGCTGAGTATATTGTGTTAGTTTCAATACGTTATTTTACGGTAAATATGAGGAATTCTTCGAGTTGTGATTATTTTTTCTTACGCTTTCGACGAATTTTATGTAATAAATAATAATGAACAAAGTTCTAAAATTCATTATATTATATATACCTAATCATACCTCACACATTATTTTGTCATATTTATTTTTATTCATCGAAACCCAAGACGAATTTAAAAACAGTTGATATCACATAACCTCAAAAAATAAATAACCTCTTTTCTGTAAAGTTGTGAAAAACAATACTAAAATTACAATTCATTTGTCTCCAGGTACGCCATCTACATACCGCTGTTTCTGCCCATCATGTTCCCAGTCATATTGTCTTTGAAGAACTTAGTGTTGTGGTTCCGAGGAAAGTCCATAAAGGAAAAGTCTGAATGATATATTATGAGTATTAAATAAATGTAGTTAATATTATATCTTGTCTTTTATTTTAATACCCTATTCACATATTCAAACAATTAAAAGCTGAGTATTTCCTCACAACAACCTGTTAACAATGCGTTTAGAACAATGAACAACTATAATATGTATTATATACGTGTTTTTGGCTCCTGTATCATACAACTGTGATGCATTTGTACAGGGTGTCCCACTTTTTGTGTACTAAGCGCCAAGGGACTTGTAGTTTTGCATACACTGAGCACATAAAAAATACTTAAATAACAAAATTACGAGAAAATTTTTATTGCTAAATTTTTCCTTAAAATCCATGTATTCTTCTCTAGCTTTGCGCAGCCGGCATATACCGCTTTGCTAATGTGAGCATTTTGTCTATGAAAACAAAATCTTAAACGATAGCTCACGTGCGGGTGGCTAAGTTGGGCGGGTTGCTTTTTAGGGATGTACACGTGGAATTTTAAGAATTCCTCTATTTGAAAAAAAATGCGTCTGGAATTTTATAAGTATTTTTTACGTACTCAGCGTATGCAAAACTCAAGTCCCTTTGCGCTTAGTATACCGAAAGTGGGACATCCTGTATATATTTCTACTCTTACATGCTCAAAACTCTCTTTACCTCTTCGATCAATAACATGTTTAATTGATCCAATTAATTTAAAATTTAATGTTCTTGGTATGTTTTTTAAAAACACTGTAAAGTAATGCCTATAAAGTTTGCTTCAACGTTTGTTTTATTCGACTAAAACTTGACAACTTTTTTACTAGACTATATTACCACATATTAGGTACTATAATGGCTGGCGTCCACTAGGCGGATCGGGCCGGGCCGCATCGCAACGCAAAAATACGCCGGCCTATGTTTTGTATGAAACATCGTCCATTAGCGACGGATCGGGTCGGGGCGGGCCGCAACGCATTGGCGGATATCGCTTCGCAGGCGGATTTCTGCCGGCGGTGCGCTGCGGCCCGGCCCGCCCCGACCCGTCTAGTGGACGCAGGCAGGCGGATGTGAGCGGCGAGCGTCTGTTAGATAAAATCCGCCTAGGCGGTCCGCCGCGCCCCGTACAGGTGGACGCAGGAGCAAACAGCGCGTCCATTAGAGACGGCCCGTTGCGATGCGGCCCGGCCCGATCCGCCTGTAATGGACGCCTACTATAATGCGAAAATTATATCGTATAGCTGCAGGTTGCAAGTTGACGGAGGATTCCTATTTATGTGTAGTGTTATAAACCGAACGAACCTAACATGTGATATCGAATGCCTATTGCACGACTCATAATGCGAAGCATTAGAGAGTGCTTTACGATCGAAAAATTGGTTTTGTCTTGGTTCCGCAACTATTTAATTTATAATTACACGATTAGTAATCCACGTATTAATATGCTAAATTTACACATCATTTTATAGGTAATTTAATGGAGATTAATACTATCACTGGTAAAAATTAATCAAGAAAATTAAACGGGAAAGAAATGTAGAAATAGAAAATATAAAATTCCCGTCAATTAACACTTTTTTTCGATTGAGACACGATAACTTGTGTAAAACTTAATGAATTTAAATGCATTAATTTTTATTAACTGTAGATCTACTATGCGGAGATTAGTACATATTTTAAACGGTGATATTATTTAGGATCGTTTAATCATTATCAACGGAAAACTAAAATTGTATTCTTCTTTTCGGCGAAGGAATGAGCATTATGATTCTCCAAACTTTTTCTAAATTTAAATGTTTCATGTCGATAAAATATAGTACAATTATTATTACTCATAATCTAACGGTGTTTACAAATTTATGGTGAACTACTGAACCAGTTATAACACACAATTTGTACGGGAGAAGCGCTAGGTACTGTGAACCGCCGATCACTTTTCGATAGGCAAGCAATTATAGGCATATTTGTTAATAAAATATTTAATAAAAAATACGTCTCATCTGGTTATCAGATCGGTGAAGGACAATCTCCCACGGGCTCTGACTCCTACAATTATCGTTATTTAGATTTGTTATCGTTATCGATATTTATTCCATAAGATAGCTAATAGAAGTATTATACTGGGCCGAAGCCCTGAAAATTTGTAAAAAATGAAAAAAAAATCATAGTAAGAAACTAGTTAACTAGTTATAATGAAATGAAAAGGAGGGGAATTTTAAAGCATTTCATGTGTTTATGAATATTCTGTAACAAATAAGCTCTCTTGCATCGTTACTTTGAATACATGACATTTTTTCTTTTGAAATATTACCGAAAACCGATACAAGAGAGTCAAGAGATAATATAGAGTTCAAGAATCTGCCATTGGTGCCCAAGCGAGGAGGATACAGCGGACCACACGCTGAGTGTGTGTCCTGCGTGGTCCGTGGCTAGACAGCGACTGATCGCTGCTGTGGGGCCGGATCTCTCGCTCCCGTCCTTGGTTCGCGCCATGGTTGGAGGCTCCAGGTCCTGGCGTGCGGTGGTCGCCTTCTGTGAGGAGGTGATGGTGCGAAAAGAGGAGGCGGAGCGGGTTCGTGAGGGGAACCCTCTCGCGGACCCGATGCGGCGCCGGCGACCCTTTAGGCGCCGACGCCGAGTCGCGGTCGCTAGCGATCGCGACCTGCCTCCCTAGCGAAGGGCTCTGGACGATGGACCGGGGACATGCTCCATCGTCCGGGGCAGTGAGGTGACATGAGACGTGTTCCGCTCATGCCGCCTCGCAGAGGAAGGAGGAGGCGCGCACGCGCGCAGCCGTAGGTGGTAACGGAGGTGGGCCCGTAACCGGGCGTCCGCTGCCAGGGTCGTGGACGATTTCTAAGAGTACCCGCGGCCCCGGCTAACTGCGCGGCTCGACGGAACACAGTGGGGTTTTAGTCGGTAAGAATCCGACATAACCCTTGGCTCCATCCCCGGGGGCCGTGGGTATCTTTCGAAGATTTCCCCACTATAAAAAAATAAAAAAAAAAAAAGAGTTCAAGAATAGTGCCTGATTTATTAAAAGCTCATTATAACACTGCATGCATTATGCATTTTCTGAGAACATGTACTATGGTAATGTATAAAGTAGAGATATCAACGACCAAAACACAGTATTACAATATTATGGTAATACCACAGGTAATACTGTGACCAAAAGGCCTCCCAACTTTTTGGACAAAGCTGATATTTTGACGTGAGAATTTTGTATTGGAATATAGGGTGCTTTTTTATACTTGAAAGATTTTTTTAGTTTCAAAAATAATTATATATCAGGGTATATAAGGGTAACACGATAATAAAACAACAATAATTCATTGCATTCACAATTTATTGATATCGAGGTATTTTTTACTATTAAACATTTATATTCTTAGGCTAATCATAAAATACATGACATCGTATAGGTATATTTTGGGTATCTTAAACATCAGCAAAATATCAAAATAACAAAAAATAATACAAATAGGTCATTTTCAAAAACACTTTGGCTTCTTAAAATATTTCTCGGAATGTAATATAATGTTAAGAGGGCATATTCTATTTAACGCAAGTCAAAAACTCCGCGATCTATTACGATAGATCGCGGCTTGCGCTATCCTTTTACTAAAAAAAGAATATACGATATCAATTATTAGTATATTCTTTGTGCATTTTTATATATTGTGGAATGTGGATATTTGAACTTGTCTAATTTTCAAATAAACATCGAAATACATATTATGTAGACACTCTTTTAAATTTATTTTCATTATTCAATAGAGATTAGATAAAGTTTTCAGGCTCTATTAAAAAAACATTCGTTACAAAATTATACAAAAAAGTTAAGATTTTATTATATATGAATACTAGCGGTCCGCCCCGGCTTCGCCCGTGGTACATATTTACGTTTTCTCTACATAAAAACCATCCTCGTACTTCAAGGAATATAATAAAAAAATAATTATCGAAATCGGTTCAGCCGTTCTCGAGTTATGCGCTTACCAACACATTTTGCGATTCATTTTTATATATAAGATATATTAAAATTAAGTTGAGTTAAATAAATTTCATTTACCGATTTATTAACATTGATATGTGAGACTTTACATTATTTTATTTATTTTATATCTTACTTGGCGACGATTCTACGCAAACAGTTTTTTTTTTAAATATAGGTACATACCTGTAATATTAAACATAGAATACGATATATATTTCTATTCAATAAAATAAGAGAACACACAACTCTCGAATTAAAGTAAGTAATACTATACGTAGTATATCTGTCTGTGGTAATACATACAATATAATTATACAGGGTGGCCCAAGAAGTAGTGATAAACTGAAGCCAAGATGTAGAGGACCTAAAGGGCTATCCGAATCACCCCCATGTTTGGCGATTTTTCGTAGTTTCGGAGTTAGAACGTTTTTTTTAATTTTTCACCTATTGCCGAGTACTATGAAATTTTTATTTATGGTGACGTGAATTATTGCGGTAGATGCTTGATTGTTTTTGTGTGCTAAGCTGAAAGATAGGCCAATTCTGTATGGTAAAATTTACTATCGTTAGATCCTTGAATGGAATAAAAAAAGAATTAAATGCCAAGAAATATAAAATTACCCGATATTTTCACAACATCAAGGGCCCATTAAAGCATCTACCGCAATAATTCACGTCACAAAAAATAGAAATCTCATCGTACTCGGCAATAGGTGAAAATTAAAAATAATCGTCTTATCTCTGAAAATACAAAAAATTGCATAACATACATAGGTTTATTATAATCATGACTTTAATCGCTTTAATAATTATGATTAATCATTAAACTTAATACATTCAAGGTAAAATTTTCTACAGTTTTTATTTATTCTATCTATTACAATCATATTACAATGATACCTTACTTATGCGTGGTCTTTAGGTGCGATGTGAAACTTACGCTAGTGAAAACAGAAGTGTCAACTACCTTGTGAATAATATGAGGTATAGTTTGGCACAAGAATATAATATATAGGAAACTTATTGGATAGGTAAGGAGTTATCTAAGTATACATAGTTAAAGTATATAATAGCAAGTTGATGATCTACATAATGAATTTTTATTGTTTGTAAACACTATGTAAATTATAATGAAAATAAATGAATGAAACAGCTGATTCGTGGGTATATTTATAAAACCTGATATTTCTAAACTCTTATCCATTATTTACTTCTACTAGGTAATATACATACAAATAATACTGTTTAGTTAACATATAATTTTTTATAAAAAGAATTGTAAAGACGTCATTTTTATTGCGTAAAATAAATCGTATACCATTTTTAAATAATACAGGAGGCCTACGATACACACATAGTATAAATTTAGATTTTAGCTACGGGTATTATGACTCAATACATTTAACTATTGTTATACGAATAAGTATAATTTAGGTTTCAACCCAATCGGTTTCAGTGATCATAGCAAGATTCTCCCCTTTCCCGGGCAAATATTCAAATTCCCACAACGAATTGCTCAAAACCAAAGTCTCAGTTTCCTGCAAATCAATTTTGACCGGACCGCAGATATTTTCACAGGGCATTCTTGGTTTCAACTGAATAGAAGTCTGCCCTTTGAGTTGGGACATGATGATCAGGCCAATATCAAATTCCAAGTACTTATAACGATTCGTTTCATAATTCTTAGATAGAAGGAGCCAGTTGAAATGGGAAGGGGGGATTTCTGGGGAAAGGAAGTATGGTCTAGGAGCGAGAACCCTGAAGGTTTTGACGGCGCGAATATCGCAGTTCTGGAAATGTATGAACCAGGATGGTATATTACTTTCTGTGATCCTCGAAACGATCTCTTGTAGGTCCATGGGTTGTTTCCCAATACGTATGTTGGTTAGGATCCTACAGGGCACCGATTCTCGGAGCCTGTCGTCGTTATTCACGAGGCCTGTGAAGTTATATTCGCCGGAAGACCAGTCTGTATACGCGTCTGTTACTATAACAGGCGCACCTCTGAGGAGGTGGTGGTTTAGTACTTCGTTGTGGTCTGTGTTCGCTATGCGAGCGATGTTCTCTGGAAATAAAGATTTTGAATGTTTAGTACTAATAATATACCTAATACTATACTATTTACATACAGACATACAGGTACACTCACAAAAATAAATATGTATGTAATTTTGACTTTTAATAATTCGAAAATAATTCGTAAATCTTTAATTTATACTGCTACTAGCGACTCGCCGCAGCTTCGCCCGCTTTGTCTAAAACCTAAAAATGTATATACTAAAACCTATACTATATACTAAAATCTCGAAAATTACTATCTATTAAAAAAAACCCATCAAAATCCGTTGCGTATTTTAAAAAATTGAAGCATACGTAGGGATATATAGCGACACAGACAGCGACTTTGTTTCATACTATGTAGTGAAGACTACAGAAATATAAATTAAAAATTAAAAACTTTACGGCTGATTTAAAATGCGATTGTTTTACTTTTTACTCCATCCTATATTATAAACAAAGTTTTATCCTTGTTTTATCAATCACTTTTAAGACGTAAGTATGTATTTAAAATTTCGTATTCATATTAACTTTTTTAACTTTAACATTTTTTTTTCTACCTAACATCGTAATTTCAGTAAGCTTGTTACCTTTTGCCTAGGTTGCCTGGAAGAGATCACTTCTAAATGATAAGGCCGCCTAATAAACTACAGGTAATATACAGTAACAGTTTCTGATTGATTTATTTTACTTGAAATTTATTTGTTCTTTCTTACATTTAATTTTAAAGCAGCTTTACTTAACAAATAATGTTAATTAATCAAAGAGATAAATTGTTGTAAGTATGTAGTCTAATACCAATACTTTATGTTTACAATATGCCACGTCAAACTAAAAAGTTTACCTTGACTTATTTTAAGAGTGTAACTTGTTTAGACCATAATTTTATTTTTCTTGAATCTAAAGAGATAAGGGTAGTTTGCCTGCCAAAAAATTTAGTTAATCGTTGTACAATACAAAGATTAGGATGAAACTTGGTACTTATAGGTACTTAACTATATGTAGGTAGGATAAAAAAAAATTCGCTCAACTGCAAGAATTTATTTTTACTACTTACGTATAGCTTCACAAGCAATACAGTCACTGGTAGAAACAGGTTCAGCTTCAAAATTCTGTAGTGGTAATCGCCCCAGTACACATTGATTGTAATACATCGGTGTCCAATTTATCAAAGGCAGCAGCTTGATCAGCGTCAATCGAGCTACTGCGGCAACATGCCATTGGAATGAATCGGTTTGGCTCACAATATACCCAGTCGCCAGAAACAACATCATCAAAATGATAATCCTTCGCCATCTCTTAATCGTCGCCCTTCTCACCGCACTCATCAAAGGACGACAAATAATATCTATTTCATCGTCACTCATACCCACTTCTTTACAATATTCATAAAAGGAACGCACTTCCGAATTAAGCAATTGGAATTTCTCGCGTTGAGACATATTTTCCGAATTTTTCGTGTTCGTTTTCATGGTGACCTATAAATTACTTAACGATCAATAATAACTTGGTGTGGTTTCGTATTCGTGTCACAGACTTGAATTCGCGCGCGCGCGTTGCATTTCTTTTCCTGTCGTTCAATGTAACGACCACAGATAAAAAAATTATATGGTCAGATAATGTCTGTGGTAATCTGTCTGTAAGTTTTATTAAAATCTAATAGGTAAATATATGTAATTGTTATGCGTAATTTTTTTATAATAGACGTTTTTGTTATTCTATTACACGTTATTGTTTAATTTAAATTATCTTATGAAATTTAATATTATGTCCATCTGTTAAAACGCTGTTGATATTTAAAAAAAAGTTCCATTTTAAATGAATATACTAAGCTTAGATATTAAACAATACTTACCAAATAAATTTTATTTTTATTTTCCTTTTTAGCTTATTAATATTATTTAAATGAAAAAAGAAGAAAAAATAGCAATACTGAAAGTCAAGTACCTCAATCCGCCATATTGAAAGTGTATAAGTGGAAATCAGTCAAAAGTTGACCTCATTAATAATTTTTGTGTTTACTGCTATCATTTTCATAGTTTTGTAATATTTAAAAAAATATTTGCATTTTTTAAGATTCAACAGTAAAATTGTGTGGATAAAAAATTGCATAAAAGTTTTTTTGCAAGTCTTTTGACGAATACGTCACAGCGCCATGTTGTATTCCTGCGCTGATTGCAGGCACGAGAAATCTGCCAACCCGTTTATTTTTTGGGATTAGTTCCCGAGAATAAATCGAACTGCGATTTTGTACTCAAATATATTTCAATTTATATTTGTTGGCAAATGTTATAGACTTTAGTTTATTCGATGCATCCCTGTTGTCGCATTTTGAGTGTTAACTCCTAATTTCAACTGCAGTTTTGTGCATCCGCGAAAGTTGAAAGGACTGTGTTGTAAAAGAAAGAAGTGATAATTAGCCAAAATTCCGGTCCCTACGCGTAGACGAGAAGGTGCCTACCCGCCGGGGCAGTCAGGCGAAGGAGATATGAACAATAAACGAAAAAATCGCCAAGGGCCACCGAGGTAATGCTAGTTTATGTACACCAACTTCCAGCATTGGGATGACATGTCTTTGTTATTTGGGGCAATAATCTCGAGACACGTAAAATAGACGTCGGTATTGTCACATTGACAGATTTTCTGATGTGAGCGTGGTTATTTCGCAAATGCAGCTTGTAAACAAAACTATCTAATAAAAAGGTATTCGGCGCGGCACTAGTCTAGGAGCGGCGGCCGCCTGCCGTATCGCTATAGATATTTGTCCTACTTTTATCGTGCTCTGACCACGATTAATATAGCCCTGTGCGAACAGCTGATCCCTCCTCGTATCGCAAATAACTCTTAAACGCCCAGTAAAGATAATTTGTCTGTTCATAAAGTAATAGTGCAGTTGTTGGTGCAAAAATTTTATATTCCTATGTACATTTTCAAGTTTTACATCGGGAAATAAATAGTGCAATTCTGGCAAGCATCCAATGTCCTTAATGAGTTAGAAAATTTTGGAACATCAAGGTATTATTCGGAATAAACTTTAGATTCATTCTCAAATTGTTTTGTATGTGGTTTTTAATAAACATAGTCTGTCTTACCAGAAAAAATTTAGATAGGGTTTACCTTTAAGCGCAGGTTCTCTTTAATCTGTTTTTGTCGTATTTCACTTAATACAACTATTAAAGTAACAGATCCCTGGTTTAAAGTTAGACTGTGTTTAAATTGTTTTGTGGTAAGGCCACTTATAGTCTTTTACTTAAGTGTTACATTTGTTTACCTGCATGAACTGACAAATAACATAAAACATGAAGTAATAACTAAAAAATATTTCATAATTCATGAAAACTTAAAAATTGGGGCCTTTGCAATTGTTTGTGTTATCTGCTTGTGATTATTTTGATGGCTCAATATAGTGACATAGCACTTATGTTCAACAAATTACCAAAATTAAGAGCTTTATGACTTTATTTAATAAGAAAATACAATTTTCATTCTTCAATCGTTGCGTAGGATATTAATACAACAGTTAATTATATTTAAATACTTTTTCTTAGTATTTAAATCAATATTTATAAAGAATAGTTCATATTTCATGATAATATTTAACTTAACTTAGTATGCACTATAATATTGTCTACTGTCACTATAATAATATGAGCATATTATATACTAACTAGATTTACGCCCATGGTTTCTCGCATCAAAGATGATTCTCATAGGAATGATATGTTTAATTGTGGAATCGTACTCTTGAGCTTTCTATCTCCAGATAATATGAAAATCACTTTCAAAAGTCGCTTGAAAAACAAAGTCGCTTTCTCTGTCCCTATGTCCCTTTGTATGCTTAAATCTTTAAAACTACGCAACGGATTTTGATGCGGTTTTTTTTAATAGATAGAGTGATTCAAGAGGAAGGTTTTAGTATATAATTTATTAGGTTTTAGACAAAGCGGGCGAAGCCGCGGGCGGTAAGCTAGTACTTACTATAAAATTGCTTTGTTGTGACGAGTAAGAAGGAAACACTAACACCCTTTAGCGTTTATAATATCCAAACTAAATTCCTATTAGATTAGTTTTAAAGAAATGGAAACCAGTAAATCTAATTGCACGCCTCATAAGCGAAGCGTTGAGGTGGGTACTACTGTCACTTCGCGCAAAACATCTGATTTTTCAAACTTAAAATGTCTTTATGTATCATACATTGCACTTGTAAGATAATACATACACACACATATTAAGAAAAAACACTATTTTTAACATTCATGATATTTTTGATGTCATTTTTGTTATTTAAACTAGTTAAAAAACAGTTTAAAAAAGTTCTGTCTTGGACGTCCGTGTGTCTGTATGTGCGGAGGATTTTCTTGTTAACACGATAGCGACCGAAATACTTTACTAATCGAGTCTTTTTTTTTCTCTTACGCTTGAGTATGCTCAGGAATAGAACCCTTTCATTTTTCAGGGTCTGATTCGATGTGGTTTAATTGTTATTAAATAAACAAAAATAATAATTAATAAATAATTATTAAAAAAAAATTATGAGGCGTGCACTTTTGGATTTTCCAAACTATTTTTTTTTATTGTTATACATTGTAAAATATTTGTTTATTATATCTATTAACATTCTAAGGACTTTAAAAGGTTTTGATCGACAAACATGGAAAGAAATATCTACAATGTGTTTGATTGATGTTTTTAAGGAAGTTGTATTATAAAATTATTGCAATAGCAATTATCATGTAAATTGGAATGTTTTATAGTATATTTGATTTTAATTTATTCTATTTTGTTACGGTTTAAACAATCTGTAAATTAAATTACTTGTTATTCATAAGTCTTGCAAAGGCTTAAAAATTACTTATTTGAATTTTTATTTAGTTAGATCTTTTTTTACTAAATCTATACTGATATTATACAGCTGAAGAATTTGTTTATTTGTTTGAATGCGCTAATCTCAGGAACTACTGGTCCAATTTGAAAAATTATTTCAGTGTTAGATAGCCCATTTATCGAAGAAGGCTATGTACCATCACGCTAGCACCAACAAGAGCAGAGCACTGCGGATAAAACTGTGGGGCACAGCTAGTAATTGCTGTGTCTTCTAACATACATTTCTTTTTATTTGCATATTAATTGAAACAAAGAAGCACAAACAAGCATGAAAAATACCGCACCGGTAATTGTTTAAATTAAAAATTAATTACCATTAGCAAGTCAATAGTAACAGTACTCATATGATACATGGTGTTTCCCCTCGGAGAAATAATTTCAATTGCAAATGAAGTGTCTTCTTGTGATAACTGTAATTTCTTTGTACTAGTTTTGATTGGTACTTCCTATTGCTTATCGTGTTCTATTACTTTCATAGCTATGTGTTACAAAGTAGAATTTATGAATAACTGTTTGAGTTTTTGTATTATTTTGTACTAGCTGCGATCCGTGGTTTCACCCGCGTGGCTCCGCTTCTGTTGGTCTTAGCATGATAGCCTTATAGCCTTCTTCGATAAATGGCTATCCAACACTGAAACAATTTTTTAAATCGGACCAGTAGTTCTTGAGATTAGCACGTTCAAACAAAAAAACAAACTCTTTCAGCTTTATAATATTAGTATAGCTATATTCTGGATTCTGTTATATACTTATAATTGAGATGTATGAGGTAACTATAAACCAAATCTTGACGAACCAATAAGAATTAAATCAGGATTTATGTGACAAAAATGTTTATGGGTTCGCATTTTAAATGCATATTCAATGAAGATATGCATGTAATAATATCTGTTATGTAGCGAAGAAAGAAAGTTTTGATTTAAAAATTATTTAAAACACATAGATAAGAATTTAGTTAATACAGTGATGTAGGGAAGTATGAAAGTTTGAATTTTTTAATATAAATAAGATACAATATCACCATGAAACATATTTGAATAAATTAACTATGCATAGTGGGCCATGCTTTGATTTGTGTAGTCTCCACTAGGTCAAGGTGAAGAAAACTCTTGATTGCACAGCTATACCTGGTCCTATGAACTTGACAGTTTTTCAGTGAATAATTAACTATAAATTTATAATTAATACTAATTATCCTACTTCCTACTATCCTACTAATATTGTAAATGCAAAAGTTTGTGTGGATTTGTATGTGTGTGTTTGTTACTCCTTCACGCAAATACTACTGAACCGATTACAATGAAATTAAGCACACATTTAGAGGGTAACTTGGATTAATTAAAAAGGTTAGGTTTTATCCTGGAAATTCCACGGGAACGGGAACTATGTGGGTTTTTCTTTGAAAACGCGGGCGAAGCCGCGGGCGGAAAGCTAGTGGTACATAAATTTAAATTGATTAGTGGTTGTCTGTTCGTTATATTGTGGGAAGTTAACTTGGAAGATAAGATATTCAAGATCAATGTCTGATTAGAATTAGAGAGGAAGTTAGAAAGATGTTTGTGGCTTTCTGATAAATGTTGTTTTTCATTTAAGTGATTGCAGATTGAAAGTAATCTATACTAATATTATAAAGCTGAAGAGTTTGTTTGTTTGAACGCGCTAATCTCGGGGACTACAGGTCCGATGTGAAAAATTCTTTCGGTGTTAGATAGCTCATTTATCGAGGATGGCTATAGGGTATATATCATCACGCCATGACCAACAGAAGTGGAGCCACGGGGGTGAAACCGCGCGGAGCAGCTAATTAAAGATACAATCCGTTAAATAGAGATAGGAATCAAGAGGGATTGTATTATGAACTCTTGTTGTAGGAAATTCTTTACTCATAATATTTTTTATAAAAGTTAAAATGTTTTGATGCTTGTTAACTATGTAATCAACTTAAATCCTTAAATGGATTTAATCAAATTTCTGAATAAGAAGGCAGTAAATTCATCATCCAAAACCACCAATTTTTTTTTCTCCTATATATCAACACTGCGCGCTAAATATAAAAATAATATTTTTACTACAAAATATGAATTGTGGCACAAAAACTGCCATATAATAAGGAAAAATATATAAGTATAGTATTTATTTATCTTTTTCCCTTTTATTTTTATATTCTCAATAAAATGATTGAATAGAGTAGTCAACTTTAATTTACACTCGAACTATTGGAGAAAGACTTTTGTAATTGAGAAGTTGAAAAATTAGTATGCAAATACAAAATGTACATATAAATAAGAAATAAAGGGCATTTTTTGCATGTGAGGTATAGTAGAGATGACAATATGCTTTTACAAACGGATAAACGGATTTTACACTTAGTGTAGTGTAGCGCAGCGATGCAAAAACTACCTCTGCTATTATAGGATTTACTGTGGTACCGTCACCCGTAGCATCGCAGTTTTAATTTTTCATTTTATATGTATAGATTTTTATTGGAATGAATTATCATAACGAACTAGAGTCGTATTTTTTAGCAATCTAGTAAAAAATTGCTTGCCGAGAAAAAAAAAACATATTAATTTTTTTTTCCAATTTACGAAAATGTACAATTTTTTTTCTAATAACGAGAATATACAAGTTTGTTAACGATTTTTAATTTATAGTATTGCAAAATTTTTAAAAAATTTGCTTTTTGAAATGAGGAAGGAAGTTGTCTGTAAATCGAACGTTGCATAGTTTACGTAATTATACCTACTGAATGAATATTTTTATGAACCTAGCTACCTCAACTGGTTGCATATACATTACTAGCTGCGCTCCGCGGTTCCACCTGCACGGCTCCGCTTCTGTTGGTCTTAGCGTGATGATATATAGCCTAGCCTTTCTTGATAAATGGGCTATCCAAAACCGAAAAAATTTTTCAAATTGGACCTGGGGCCTTAGACAAAGTAACAATTAAAAAACGATAACGAAGTTAGAAAAGGCAAAAATGTATGGGATGGACATACGCCGCGTTAGATCACGTGGTCTATCTAATGTCAATCCCATACATTTTTCCTTTTCTAACTTCGTTATCGTTTTTTAATTGTTACTTTGTCTAAGGCCCCAGTAGTTCTTGAGATTAGCGCGTTCAAACAATCAAACATACTCTTCAGCTTTATAATATTAGCACAGAATACATAATAGTAGCTAAACGCTATTACTATGGATAACGGGATATTAATTATTAGTATGGATACAAATTACACGAAGAGCTTTATCTAATTGTCGATCAATATTGAAAATCAATTGCTATGAAGCACTAAATACGGACTGAAATAAGAACCTCATCTTACTTACTACCATCATTAGAAGACTTTTAGCTGTGTCTCTTGACTCTTATTTATTTTATACTTCTGACAATGAATTGAAATAAGCTACAACAATGAAAATACATGTCAAATAGGCTTTCAGGGCCTACAAAAAGTGCACCCATCCCGCAATATGGTTATTTCTTGTTGTTTACGGTTGTTGTTGTTGTTGTTTCAGATCGCCGCGGGGCCGCGTGGTGGCCGAGGGGGTGTACAATAACGCACATTTCATGCACGCGGCCACGTCGCACGTCGGCGACATCGTGCAGGTGCTCACGCAGTCGGGCAGCCTGTGGGAGGGCGTGTTCAAAACTTTCAGTGCACAGTTTGAGGTGAGTGGGTGTAGGATGGAAGGTGGAATACTCGACTGGCCGGCCGTTAAGGCCCCTTTTTTTTTGGTGTGGTGTCTCTCGTTGTTAGCCAGAAGGTTACATCTTAACGCGGACGCGTGGGTGAACTGAAGGTTCACCCTGGTAGCGACATGCGCAAGGGCGTCCCCCCTTGATGAGGATCTCGAACCTCGGCTTGGGCTGTCGCTGGGGTGGAGGAGGCCGGAAGGGCCCTAGTCGGACGGGAGTTAAGGCCCTGATTAATGATGTTGATTTGATATATGCTCTGTAGCGAAAACTTTTCGTTTGCGCGATTCAGAGCGAGGTGTCTCTACATGTGGGGAGGGAGTGTTAAATGTTAACCCACTTGAATAGTTTTCATTGAACTGGACCATTTTATTATCTTTCGGTTATAGGCATGCCTTTGAGCGCTTATAGGATTGTGATTGATCATTGCAGTCATCTAATATTTTTGTTTAGCTCTGTATAAACATTTAAACTTAAAAAACTCGACGCTACTTATCAAAAGTATGTAAGAACATCCATCAGCCAACATAATACGCTATTTCAATTATCAACGGAGCGTTTTATTTATTATTTTTATAGCATTTTCTAGCGCACGCACGCACTTGTGTCGTATTATCGTATAATATCTTCCGGTTACAGAGGTTTTCACAATTGAGAAATGCTAGAATTGTGGTCAAACAAAACAATTAAAAATCTCGTTCCGCATAAATAATTGTTCGCTACTGGCATCTCACAAACTTGGTGAATTTTATTAATAACCAGATGTGCCGCGCGAGGAAGTGTTTCTAATTTCTATAGCTTATGGTACATAATCTATATCACTGACAAGTATCATCAAAATCCATTCAGTGATTTTCGCGTAATAGAATTACAAACAAGCCTGCATCCGTCCTAACAAAGTATCCCGGTTATCATATAAGTAAGACTTGTAAGATAACATTTTTTCCTCAAAATAATAAAAATAAGATGTTGCAGAAAAGGGTGAAATAAAATAAATATCATGTACTAATAAATCCCACTTATATGTTGTATCTTGGTGTCTCATCTCGATTAGGCGCACTAGGCGGTCCTAATAACATTAATTGGTTTTTTAATTGTATTCCCTTATTTTTGTAATAATCGTTTAGAAGTGAAACTTCTTTAGGCGCGCTGAGAGTAAAATTTCAATTTCGAGTCATGGCAATACCGTCAAGTCATGGAGTAACGACGATTTTGGTATCTTAGAATCTTGCCAAAGAATTTTTACTTCTGACACGTGTTCTCGGCACACCAATCGATACGAGGTAAAAAAAACATAACTTTTAAACCTTTGCATTTATCGCCGCGTCAAAATTATTCCCGGCTATTGAGTGATTAGGTATAAGTGACGAATGAGTGGTCACTTAACTCAAGTTACAAATAAGTAAGCTTTGGAAAGGATTAAATATGTCGAAGGGATACCTTCACTGGATTTAAGCTTTTGGTCTCATCTCATCAATACAGTGTATAAAACAAAGACGCTGTCGCTTCTGTGTCTGTTTGCTGAGATCTTAAAATTAAAAACCGTTGTTTTAAAGATTGAAGGATACATTGGGATATAGGGACAGAGAAAGAGACTCTGTTTTATAATATGTAGTGATTAGGTTTTAGTCAAAGCGATAAGCTAATCTCTTCCTAAGATTGAAACGTAACAGGTAAATCCTACGAAATTTACATTTAAAATGTGACACAACATATACCCAGATGAATTAT
>CAJQZN010039293.1:34921-49234 GCA_907164685.1 Colias eurytheme | reverse complement strand
AAAACGTAAACATGTACCACGGGCGAAGCCGGGGCGGACCGCTAGTCAACAAATAAAATGCGATAAAGGGGAATATTCTGTGTTAAATTGGAATCTAGAACCTTTACTCAAATAAAAATGTCTGTGAACCATATTTCAACTGAAGGGCTATTTTTCATAATTCACCACCGTGTCCAGCAGAGGCGGCTCGCCCTAAGGAGCGCTGGTGCAGTGAACTCCCATAAATAATTATAATAAAATCATACTCCTTAATTTCATTATTAATATTAATTATTACTATTTAAAATCAATCGTAATCGTAAAAAACTACTGTCAATACCAATGAATATATCCATCATTCCATCATTCCATACACCTGAATAATACTGTATTATACAGTAACGCGCGAAGCGGAGCGCTCACGATTGCGCTCCAATGAAAAAATATTTAGTACATTTCCTAATACGAAATCCAATAGGAGTGAAAGAGAGGGTTTGCCAGTGCCCTGCGCGCGTGAAACAGAAGATTTTCTATGGAAAAATAGCAAAATTCGGAGCGCCGCGCCGCTCCCGCAAACGTTGCCGGTTTGTTTTTACCGCCGCGCCTGGGCGCCCGTACACTGCGACGTTGCCACTCTCTATATTATAAACAAACACTCGACTCTCGAGTCAACTTCAATGCACGCGCGCGAATGCAAATTCGGGAATTTTCTAATTAAAATCATAAGATACGTGTTGAAATAGTCTGTAGTTATCAGTATTACTTGTGAGTGTGAAAATGAACAATTATAATGTGGCGTTCATTAAAAAGTGTGTTAAAACGTTACAAATTCGGCTTGAATTAAAAGCTAAGGGACTGCCACGGCCTGAACTTGACCTTACGCAAAAATGTACGACAAAAACGAAAACATATACGCGTGTGTTTAAATCCGAACAATATTATGTGAAAACACCGTGGTTGTGTGGTTGTGATGAAAGCAACAACAGACATTTACGAATGTCTTGTCGCTTTAAGTTATAGATATTTTTGCACACCAAAAAGAAAGACGTATGTATTTCCTTTATAAGTAATTTTTTTTGATAAATGTACTGCTTTACACCATGTATTTTCAGTGTTTTATTTCAAGTGAACACCCATAAAATTTTGTCACGAGCCGCCTCTGGTGTCCAGAGACCTGTATACATTGAAAGGTTGGAGAGAAACATGGAAAATACATTAGTCTTCATCAACTTACTTGTATTGGACGTAGGCTATACTGTAATGGGTTTTAAATATAAATACATCAATGTCAAAGCAAGGTCTTTTTGGACTCTTTCAAATGAATACAGGTGATATTATAATAGTTTGAGAAGTATACGACTTGATATTAAACATCTTTAAAGAATACCTTTAAGAATTTGATTTTTATGTGTCGTATAAATTTAATGTTATTTTGAAATGGTCAGTGTTTAAGAAAAAACAATTGTACGATTTTATAAACGAAGTTAAAAAGTACTTACTTTACTGCTTAAATTAATTGAGAAGATAAATCATAAAATATGAATATAATGATACTTTATAATTATTTTCTTCTACGAAGCTCAATGAAGTAAACAATTGTTATTTGTCACATTTTTGTATATCTTCGTATTACAAACATCCTGTTTACGAAAATAAATAAACCGTGAAATGTAAGGAGAGCTAAGTACTACTACAATAAGTAAATAACTATGGTAAATAATAATTAAAACGTAGCAAGCACTTTAAAATGTTGATCAATATAATATAATACAATACCTAAATGTTATAAGTAATTGTAGGTACCTATACAATCTATTTCCAAGTACTCCTACTTTCAACAGTGGTTTAAAGGCTTTTAGATTTATTAATCTCATTTTACGGTATATAAACACGAACGAACGAACCGAGTTTAACGTAAACGTACAAACAGGAGCCCTAAAGTTTATCTCACGAAATCTATTATGTTAACTAATACATACCAACTCTTCCACGAATTGACGAGTGTAGGTGAATACGTAACGAATACCTAACATACTGCATAATAGTTTAACAGGTATCTAAATTCTAAACTATTATGCAGTAGTGTACATACATATCCTAGTGTATTTATAAGATATTCATATATAACATACCAGGTTTATAGACAAGCATTTTGAAACAATAATAAAACAGCGTGAGTGCCGAGCATACAGATTGAAAGATACCAAAATCTTCGTTTACTCCATTACATGACGATATTGTCATAACGCGGCTTTGAAATTTTACTCTCAACTTTCACCTCAAAATATTTCATGGAAAGCAAATCGAAAGTCGAAACTTTAGTGTATTTCCACAATTCGTGTTGGCGTTTTTCAATTTTTCTCGCCAGCAATTTAATATTTAAAATGTCATATTGACAAATCCTCTCTAGCAGGAGGATCTGAAATCGCTGTGCATAACATTTCATACCTTATAAGATTACTCTCTTTACGTAAAGAAATATTAAATTCCTGTCATATTTACACTATTTACACTTCATATTTATTGTAGTATGGCTAAAGTTGATTGATTATGGATATTTTTTATATACTAAAGTTATTCACAATGGATTTGGCTAATTAATATAGAGGGACATTTAAAAATACCTACTTCTTAACTTTTGAACCCGTTTTCTCGTCGTCTTAAATCACACAACCTATTTACATACAATAAATCAACTGAATTTGCTGTTTTAGTGTAAAAGTCTAAAGAAAACGAACATTCATCCAATATTTCGAATCCAGAATATATCTTTTAAATTAATAACAATAGCCCAATGTTGAACAGAAAATCACCACTTAGTGTAAAACAAAATCGCTATCGCTGTCTGTCTCTATGTATGATTAAATCTATAAAACTACAGAAAAGATTTTTATGTGTTTTTTTTTAAGTTAATAGAGTGATTCTCGAGAAAGGTTTTCGCATATAATTTATTATGTTTTCGACAAAGGGGGCGCGGAAGGTAAGCTTAGTATCCAATAAAGTTTAACTCATTAGATCCCTAATGCATTTCAAGTGTCAGTAGCAGATGTAAGGGTGGCTTAAAATGAGAGGCCTTAATTTATCTTCACAAAAGTAATATTATTCTGACGATTTCAATGCATTTTGAATAAAATAACATAATTTTATGTTTACGGTTTCCTTATCGCACCGATAACGTTTCAAAATATGACATTAACTAAATATCCACCTTTATTTTTCTCATTTTTTTTTTGGTTTTCTTGTATTCTTTATAAAGTTAGTTATAAACGTAATATTTGTATAAATACTTGATCATTTTCTCAAGCTTCTCTATGTTATTTTATAACGAATGGAATAATACAGTTAAAAGCTCAGTTCCCAAAACCATTTCCATGTAATGTAATGTTCATGCGAATGTTCGACGCAATGGTCATAGCAAGTCTGCATTTCCCAGCAACATTACTTTGTTAGAACTTTCAAATAAATTTAAGGCACACACTTTTTAGAACATTTTGAAATAGGACATAGTAGCGTCAACCGCGTTCGAGCTTTTGCTCGGTATAATATTAAGGCAATATGCTCATTGCCTTTAAAATCAGGCTGTATCAAAACATCGAACGTCGTGTTCGAAGAGTGGTTATTTAATTAAAAAAAAAGAAACTAATGCTCGAAGCTCGTTCAAAAATGAAGGACATTATGATTCATTCCACATTTAAATAAGTCAGGCAATTTATAAATAATATTTTAATGTTAGTGTCCTAGAATCTATATAAATTACAGGATAGTATAGATTTATTATTAAAACAACTCCTTAACACCTATTGTAATTAGGCAAATAATGGGAAGGCCGACATTGAGGCTAAAATATATTTATTTTTATGTGTATTGTATCGGCGACATGTCACTTACAGTATTGTGTATGATATTGACAAGTGGAGAGCCATAGACTTTATCACTGAGAAAAATATACGAAAAAAATACAGAAGGGAAATTATAAGTTCTTTCTATATTCTACTAAGATTCTATGTAGGTAATAGGTCTGTCATGGCAACTATCAAAGAATGGATCCACTTTTGGTATATTATTAATAATAATTAATTAGTTTAAAATGAGTGGATGCAAATTATTGTTTTATTATTTGATTTATTCTTCGGCTAAGAGTAGGTAATCTGCACTGACCGGAGAAACAAACAAAGAAAAGAATTCAAGATGATATTTGAAGAAAACGTTGCATATTTTTTATGTTATAATATCTAAGCTATGGATATGTGATACTACAGGATATGAACGAAAACTATGATCATTGCATTAATCAAAATTATTATATTATAATAATATATTACCTACATCTTATTTAGAATCGTTTTTTCCTACAGCGTTAATATATCGGCTGTACAATCCCGTTAGATTATTTGATCCCTCAGTAAATACACATATAATATTCCCTTTATCTCGCACAAAAGCTCGCTATTAAGCCATATTAGTATGTATTTGTAATGGAGTCCGCTTATCGGTTCCTACAGAAATCCTCCCCTGATTTCAATTTACGGTGTACATTCCTTGTATATTTGCTATGTACCTAATGTAATAACAATATATTTGGTTTCGATTTCATTGCTTTATCCATAGGCATCTGTAGTTTACCAAAAGGAAAGAGATAATAACTTAAATACGTAATAATGCTTAATAATCACATTCTAGTTTATAAAAGTATAATATTTGAAACTATAATTTTAATTTGCTATAAAAAAGAAAACTTAAAAAATATAATATGATATAATCACCTCCAGTAGGTTTTCCTACCCTATGAACGCAAGTTCCATTTAAGTAAATTAAAAGTAGTCTTAACAATACTAGTTCTAATTACAAAATAATCTTAATACTTGCTTGTACTTTTTAGATACCCAGTCAGGTTTCAGACTGCTTTGAACAATTCTAAAATTATAACCTTTTTATATTCATACGTTATTATTGTTGTGTGTGGGAATAAAAAGTTTTAATCTGTAAACAAATTTGAATAAACTCTTTGAAAATTATACTTTGCACGAAAAAATACGTTTGGAATACATATTGTTTATTAGTGAAGCTTATCGAGTGAAATCCCTTTATCCAGCCGGCACATGTCGGCATTTATACACAGAATATATTTTAAGCTAGAGACCGAGCCACTATTGAAGTCTGATACACTAAAGTCTGAAATCTCTTCAGTTAATGCTGTCCCGAACAAATTATATTTTATTCATCAACCAACTTTACTATTAATTAATAATATTGTTTTAGTTTCTGGTTAAAAAAACGAAAAACTATTTTTACGGCTACTTCCAATTTTTTTTCTATAGGCTTTCAATGAGCGGAATTTATTCGGCTACATTACTTTGTTGGCTTGATCGGCTCCAGGTGATGAGATCACGTTTTCGAATGAGGGTAGAACGTAATTTTTATGTTTTCTCTGATTTTGCCGAATCAAGAAAATGCGAAGTCAGTTGTATTCATCTATATATATAAAAGAAAGTCGTGTTAGTTACTCACTAGTTTATAATATTTTAACAAGGTAATAGCTAGTTGAAATAGCTGAAAATTTCTACATAACTTTATGTCCAAATCTCTTCAAACGTATCAATAACATATTAATTGTTTGCTTATTATAAGACGCCTTCATACAATATACTATCTGCTCAATTTCACGTACAAATATGAGAACATTTTACATCCAAACATTTGTACTAAGAATGCCTTGTTGAATTCAAAGAGTGCACACGTGAGTAAAATACACGTGAAGCTCTTTAACACTTGAAATCCTTTTCTTAATACGAAGAGAGCCCTTCTTAGATAAACATCAAAATAGAGCTTTGATGAAAATCTCCACCGTGCTCTCTATTTTCTGAACTAATACATACCTGATATAAATAAAGAAACTAATGTTATTATTATTTTTCACCACATATTTAGTTTTAATTCCAATTATTGTACTCTTTTTATCACTACATAGTATAAAACAAAGTCGCTTTCTCTGTCCCTATGTCCCTATGTATGCTTAAATCTTTAAAACAACGCAACGGATTTTGATGCGGTTTTTTTAATAGATAGAGTGATTCAAGAGGAAGGTTTTGGTATATAATTTATTATGTTTTAGACAAAGCGGGCGAAGCCACGGGCGGAAAGCTAGTTTTCTATAAAACTTGAAATGAGTTAATACAAAAATGCTCATACAAATAACGCTTATAATATGAGCATATAAAACCTTTAAAGCTTAGATTAAGGATTGGTCTTGGAGACCAATCCTTAATCTAAGCTTTAAAGCTTCAAACGTCATAACGAGGCTTTTGATTTGAAATGTAACAGGACATATTATCTCTTCTTAACACAATAAAAATTTTATTTACGTGACCTCATTTCAAACTGAGTCAGACAGAAAATATAAGTTTTTATACGTAGCTGTTAGATTAAAAACTTGGGAGTTTGTAAACTGTTGAAAAATTGTGATCCGTAACATTTGCTTGTTCTAATACATTTTTAATATAATAATGTTTACAATTTTACAGTGACATTAATATAAATAAATAAATCTTTATTTGACCTTTTGTTTATACAATTTTAGATGAGTCTTTGGCTCTCTTACTAGACATAGCGTGTGTGATATAATATAGAGGTACAAGAGATGATCATGTACATGTAGATCTAAAGAAGCTAAAAGTTTAATTTTTATAAGATTAGTAGGTACTATCTCCTTGCTAATCTTCTTAAGTTCAAAGGTCAATTGCCAAAACATAAATCATTGTACCCCATTAAAACTTCTGACAGCAAATGATAATGTGCACTAGTTTTAACTGAAATTAATACTTCAGGGGCATCCGATGTGGGTCACGTCCAAAGTCGCGGTTCTTAAACTTCTATTTGATTATACATAATCTATATTTATAGCGTTTCTATAACAACCTGTTGCATCTGACTATAAATTAGTAAGGACTTTATTTAAGATGTCTCGTTACATGTTACAATAAACTTAATTCAGATAGTTACTGCTACTTATTAGTACTTAGTTTAGATAAAGTAAATATAAAATTAAAGCAACAAGTTGACAACTCGACCAATAGAACGTACTCTTCCTACAAGTCCTTTTTGTAATATGTAATATTAACATATTGAGTAAATGAAAATGGATTGCTTTGTGTACATAAGATGGCCGTTCTTTGATAGGATTCGATAGAACGCACTGTACATTATCGAAAATGGATAGAGCCCTAAATATAGCCCTATATATAGTTAGTAGGTCGCAAGTACTCGCAAGATTGTACAAAAAATCATATAAAACTGAATGGATATGATAAAATAAATATAAAGTACTTAAGTACAATAATTACTAATATATTAAATTATTATAATTACTAAAAATGAAAAACGTAATTATAATATGGACTCATTTTTATAATAAACCGCTAAATTAATAACAGTAATAGAACTTCTTAAAACTTGTTGTTCACTGTTAATTACTTGCTTACTAACAATTTTGTACGATTAATATAATTGCATAAAAAATTTTATATCGCCTAGCTATCCTATTACAAAAATAGCTACAATTTATATCGAAACGAGATCTTATGGAGGTAAAATATATCCAATTGGCGCTCGTATTCCCTTGCCACATAAAATACTCCAATAAGTATAATTTTAGAATGTTTTTTCACATTTTCCGTTAATCATTATGCGTCTATTTATACGTATATGTTGTAAGACTGTTATGGCCGTTAAAACTGTTTTGGGATAGAACAATATTTTAACCGACCGAAAAACATACAGGGGGGCCGTATGTTTTTATCTAAAATGCAATACCATACCCATTATTTAACACATACATAGTTCAAACAAAACAAAAAGAAAAATAACACTTTATTAAATAATATAATTATTATCTTCTTTATAGTATAAAAAATAATAAACCAAATAGTTTGTGCTAATATTTTGCACAAAACGAGGTATCATTACTACACAGTCATCTCTCCTAGGCTTTTGGAAAAATAATCTCCTAAAAAAGACTTTACGTCGAGCTCATCAGATTTTCAACCGAAACTTCACGCCACACGAGAAAATCCTGTTCAGTTTAAAATTGTTTCTGAAATCAGTGATACGTATGCTTTTCTACGAAGATGTGATCACTAAAATATGGTTATTATATCAGAAACAATCCACTTTGGAACACGTTCACACAAATCCACATAGAGCAAAATTGGTTCGAAGCAAATCCAGTACGCTTCGTTGACCGAATATGTCATGTTATTTCCTTGAACTACTAGCTGTTTTTCTTAAGAGAATAATCATAATTAGCCAATGATGACGTACCTATGCCTTGTAATATACTAAACTAATAGTAAAAAAAGAACACTCGGGTTTTATTTACGTTTAAATTGCAAATAGTATAAGCTGTATTACGAAAGTTGTAACTTGTAAGTAATTTGAATAGAGACGAAAAGTTCCCGTTTGAAGGAAACTGCAAAGTCTGTGTTGTTTTCAACTTTATATCTACGCAGTTGTTTAATTATTGTAGTTTACTTATTTGCTTTATTTGAATTATTTTATGCTTAACTAACGGCCCGCCCCAGCTTCACTCGTGGTACATGTTTACGTTTTCTCTCCATAAGAACCACCATCGTAGTGCAATAAATATTTAAAAAAAATAATGAAACGAAATTGGTTCAGCCGTTCACGAGTTTTGCGCTTACGTACACATTTCGTGATTCATTTTTATTATATAGATCACTCTTACACATGTCTATAACTCTCTATATCTAGTCATTCTAATTTGAGTAGCTAAATATAGATGTATAAACATCGAAACATATCCTACATTTAAAAGCGGCCAATATCCTATCTATGATGATGTGACAATTCTATTATTGTCTACCTATCACACCCAAAATTGGCCCATGTCTGTCCAAGTTATGTCGAATCAAAGGTGGATTACGTCTAAACCTTTCGGAGAGAGGAAAAGGACCGGATATATTGTTTCACCACGATATAACTGCCGTCATAAACTAACTCGTATAAGGAAAAGCGAAACGTCAAAGAATATTATGCTTGATATATTTCAATCGGAGGGAAAAGCAAAACAAGAGGACTCTTTTATTGGGGACCAGGTTAACAAGCTTTGTCATTTCCATATATTGTCACAAGTTTACTTCTTCTTTATGTGTTTTATATTTTATATGCAACAGAGCACGAGCAGAACTATAAACACATAAAGTTTTAGTCCCTAAAATTACTTGAAAAATGTTCCAAGTTTAAGCTACCATCCAGTAAAAGTCCCCTAGTCCGTTAATTTCAGTACCAACTGACAATCGGAGGAAGTCAAACATGTTTATATGTGTTGGTTTGTTCCAGCCATGTATACAAACGAACACTTAACTTCATTTGTGTTGGTGTTTTGTTTTCTATAACGTGATAAGTTCATCAAATTGCTATACAAATTTCTCGATGACGCTACGAATACTTTGACGATAGTTTTCGCGCTCGCCCTAATAAATTTAACTTTAATATAATAAACTGAATTCTAATCGTATCGTATTGACAGGGCATCTTCTCTATTAGATTACATTGTAACTAATACCAGCAATTAGTAAGACCGAACTTTCAAAATGAAGTTAACAAAGTTCTTCTAATACGTTAAGCTTTTACAACTTGAAAGGCATCTTCGTTACTTAAAAGTTTACAGATATTTAACTCAAATTCGACAGTAACAAATTTCAACAGCTTCGATTAAAATTACAATCTAATAAATTTTACACATCAATCCGTTAACTGATGAATAATTATTTTTAAACTAATAGATTCCTTGTTTATGTTTATGTTGATTTGTTCGAATTGTAGATTGTTTTCTTTTAAATTCAGTAAGCAGTTAACCGTATACATAACCCATTCTGTATAAATGTATAGTATAAACGTATTTTATATAATACTAGCTGCACCCCGCGGTTTCACCCGCATTGCTCCGCTCCTGTTGGTCTTAGCGTGATGATATATAGCCTTTAGCCTTCCTTGATAAATGTGCTATCTAACACCGAAATAATTTTTCAAATCGGACCAATAGTTCCTGAGATTAGCGCGTTCAAACAAACAAACAAACTCTTCAGCTTTATATTATTAAAAGTAAAGATTTATTATGTACCTATAAGAAATATATGAAATTTATTTTCAAATTTCTCAACTACAGTTCAACGTTGCCACTTGGACAAACCTCTTTTTATTACCTAACACACTTCATAAAGCCAACGTTCTAGATACGGAAGTTACCATAGACTATGTACTCTATAACATAATATTCGTTATGGTTGACAATGGTACGATACGCACGTACAAGGTCACACGCGCACAACGCTTCTTTTGGAGAAAATTATGCTTTATGTCGTATTGTGTTATAGGTAGGTACGTAATATAATGATATCCTAAAATAAACACAGATTCGGGACGTATGGATGGTGAATGCGTTTGTGTTAGCGGAATCTTAATGCGATGATGCCAGATATGTGGAGCAACTGATAGAGAAAATTGTAATTCAATTTTGTATTTGAATCGATTATGTTATAACTAGATTTCCGCCCGCAGCTTCGCCCGCGTTTTCAAAGGAAAACCCGCATAGTTCCCGTTCCCGTGGGATATCCGGGATAAAACCTATCCTATGTGTTAATCCATGTTAGGTTACCCTAGACCCTAGAGGTCCTACCCTCTATATGTGTGCTAAATTTCATTGTAATGGGTTCAGTAGTTGTAAAAGTAAATTGTCAGCTGTGGTGTGCACCTTATTAAATAAATAAGTAGTATTTGCGTGAAAGAGTAACAAACATCCATACATCCATACTTACAAACTTTCGCCTTTATAATAGTAGTAGGATTTATATCCTTAATTCAAAATCAACTACTTTCTGTTTGGATATATCTGATGCCAAATCAACTATAGATATTACTTTCCGTCTGGGTCGAAGAACGGTGGATGTATCATGGATGGATCATTAAAATCTTAAAAATAAATCCAATATTGGGTTAGGTCGTCAGCTTTTTATACAGAAAAAAAAATCCCAGATGACTACCGGATGAATATATAACGTCTGTCGTGCTATATTTTCAATTGTACATACCCACGAGAAGCCGCGGGCGGTAAGCTACTCCTTCAGTCTTTTTAAAAGCTTCTCATTTTCACCATTTTCTTATATCTACCCTTTATGTACTTGAAACATATTTTTAATGCTTTTATGATGTCGCCAAAATCTTTTAATGCTTTTTCCATAATTGTTTTATTCATGAAGTTTTTCTTTTTCAAAACTTTTTAATAACTATGTATTGCTTAAATTATCGGTCAAGAATTTCGAGCCTTTTTCCTTACCAAAAACAGCATTACAAAAATACAAGTATAAGTAGAAACGTTACTAACTATTTCATTAATAATAATCTGTGATAGAACTACCTGCACAAGTGTACATTATTTTTATGTTGTAACTACATTAAAATTTAATACAACTATCTGACACCCTTGACTTCGTCTGCTTCAAGTGGTATTTTTCAATTGGTTACCCCAATTTACCCTAAACAGGGTGAGGGCAAGCCTTATTCATTAATAAAACAAATTAGCTTAACAATCTGCCAGTGGAAGCCTCTTGATATCCGTCTTGTCGTTTAAGAGATTATCCGGAACAAATAGACATAATATACCTATAAATTATGCAAAAAATGTTGAACTTACCTTATTATTTATTTTGATATGCAAATTTCAATTAATAAACCACTGCATTTATTAAATTATTCAATTGTGTAAACTTCGAAAATATAATAGGTATTGCATTTGCAGCATAATTAGGTACATTGAGATTTGAGATAAAGAAAGCAGAGCTTTTAAACTGAGCAAGAATGAGCTGACTCGACAAACGTTATTCTGTAAACACCTATTTATTCCCGCAAAAGAAAACAATAAAATATTAAAAATTGTGCATGTTTTCACTTTACCAATTTTTAAAGTTATAAAACTTAATAGAAAGAGAGAAATATAAGGAAATAGATAAAATTATTTATTCTAAGACTAATTTCTATAAATATGGATGTTTTAGTGATTTCTCTTCAACAGATGGTTGCACTGTTTTTATGCATTTAACCTATTTGTTTTTGTTCTTACATTTAGCAATATGTGGCTCATCCTTTCGCCAATAAATTTTGACGCGTTTGTTCAGAGAAAAAGATCCCTTTATTATTTTAAGTACATATATATTTTTGAACCTTGAATCTCTACATTCATCAAATCCGATAAATTATTCGATGAGAAGGACAAAGCTTCTTTCGGATTAATAATAATATGTCAATATGGATTTAGAAACAGATGAAAGCAATCGATCAAAGTGTTATTGAAACGGATTCTTATTAAAAATACAGAATGCGTCGAATAACGGCGTCGTAATAAAGAAAGCAATTTCAAAATAGACTTTGGTTTTGATTCACATGAATCACTGTTATTGATCCGGGAAAATATTAAAATAGTGGGAAGATGGATGTTGGTATCTGTTTTTTTTTAAATGACTCTTTGACAAAATCCTAAGGCCTTATGCATGCAAAGTTATTTATAGAATTAAAGATTTTTTTAGTTATTAAATGAGAGACGCAAAATTTTATCAACGTCAATATTTCAATGATTGAATTTTTTTTCACTCACCTTTTGTTCTCCTTCACAAAATTAAAACTAATAAAAATAACTTCCATTCACTAAAACACAGCCACTGCTTGACGGATTAAATAAATAAATTATTTTTAATCACTTCAACTTTTGAACGCAACACTTATGTCAAAACGCGCGGGAAACGACATGTCATTTACGTAATGTCATTGCAAAATTCGCGCGATCGAGTAGCGCGCTGTGTGCCTACAGCTCGACTGAACGCTTTTGATCTTTGGATACAGGTCCGCAGGCGCGAACCCATTTCTATCCCATTGCCTTCACGTCGTAGTATCACACATTTTTCATTACATTACCTTACGTGAATGCTAATCTACTAAAGCTTTTATTGAAAAACGGCAGACTACATCAACGCGATTTTTACAAACATGTTTTCCGACGAATTTCACTCTTGTAATATTCTACGAATGACAATACAATTGGTTTATATCCCTGTTTGTTATTTAATAAGCGCTTAATCTTACCTAGTACCTCCATAATACTTAATCGTCAAAACAATCTAAAGTTATATTTAACGTTATCCATTACATCTATAAAATGACTTTTCATTATAAATAAATGTAATTTAAGATGGCAATTACTAAACTTATTTAGGTTTTATAAGTCTAAATGCAAATTATATGACCCCACTAACTTAATTTAATTTTTCGTTAGTAAACAGCTGAGTTCTAATACATCTTGCAGGTGGCGGATATCTCCTAATTTTCGTAATAAATACTTCCAAAAACATAATTTTCTTGGAATATTATAAAGCGGTATAATTATGCCATAAAACGAGGCAATAAAGACTTGCGGGACATTTTCTTTTAATTATCTGAAACCCAATCATTTGCAGAGCTTATTTTCATAAAATTTCGTATTCTCAGCCTTGGTTTAAGATGTTTAAGACAAATTATCATTTTAAAGGGTATTTTACGGACAGCGAAATGAAAATTTCATGGAAAATTAATCGATGTATCTTGTTTTTGGCTTCCTTCAGATATTTAATCTTCTTCGAATGTCAAGACAAGAATCATAAGCTCTATTATACGTCCGTTGGTTTTTAATGGTTGTAAAAATATATTATTACGCTTAGTTATTACGGAATAGAGTGGACGTAAATTTTTATTCCCAAATAAAACTTTTGATTGAAAAGGTTTATGTTACACTAACTCTGTCCATGACTTCGTTCGCTTGAGTATGGGTATGATAGTAGGACGTGGTTTCTTCATAGGTATATCTATATAAAATAAAAGTATTTTAACAATATGTAAGGGTTGTCAGAGTAGGTATTGAATAAAATTACATACACATTTTATTTATAAATGAACAAAAATAGATTATTTAGATGAAATTTTAGCAATTGCTATTTATATTCAGAATAAGAAATCAAATTTGCGTCTAATGAAATAAATCTACGCAAATTTGCATAAATCTATTTTTGCTTTTTACGGAAATATCTTCGTAGTATTGCACGCCTCATAAGCGAAGCGTTGAGGTGGGTACTACTGTCACTTCGCGCAAAACACTGATTTTTCAAACTTAAAATGTCTTTATGTCATACATTGCACTTGCAAGATAATACATACACACACATATTAAGAAAAAACACTATTTTTAACATTCATGATATTTTTGATGTCATTTTTGTTATTTAAACTAGTTAAAAA